>WNWK01012180.1:0-60856 GCA_009830355.1 Cherax destructor | reverse complement strand
TATCACTCCCTCGGGAAAACGGGGCCCACTTTTTGGCACAAAATAAACTAAAACTAAATACTTTAAATGTTCAGTGTAAGGGGGAACTCATCACCTCAGTATCCTAATGAAAATCAATTCTCTTGACCCAAGCATGTCGGGAAAATTTGATAAACAATGTAAAAAAAAGCAAACCGGGCACAGCCCCTTTTAAGACAGGAAAGTGTCTACCTACCAAGGCTTGCAAGACCATATGTCTAGTTCTTATACAAGATGTAGATTATTTTGTTCTTCACGGTACTTGTTTTTAACAAAAAATGAAAGACCGACACAAACACCCAGAACAAAATGGTGAGATTCACCCAGGACCTGGGTCCAAGGAAAAATGTAGGCCAGGATGAATTACAACGGGACATGCTGAATGTTGAAGACAGGTAAAAACTGAAATTTAAAAAGTGTTTATAAAATTGCTCACAAGCAGTGTCCAGAACATCTTGTTGCCAAGTTTGTGGCTGGGAACCAAAACCAGTATGGTACTAGGGAAAAGTGAACAAATTTGTGTACCTACAGTAGATGGTCAGGCTTCAAACCCCTTTTCATTGTTGTACAGCAATAAAGGGGTGGAAGGATTGCTTAATGTCAAAGCCTGTAAAAGGAAAGTTCAGGAAGAGAACTAAAAGGTACCTAATGTATGAAGCTACAGAAAGGAGGAGAGGATTTCTTGTAGTTAAGATTAATTAATTACTGAAAGATGATCCTCTCAATGTTCATTTAAATAACCGGTTCACTTTATTCCTATTGTACTTTTTTTTTATTAACTGATCTTCACACAGTTGAGTAACTTAGCCAATATTCCAGGTCAACCCCTTACAAGTGTAAACAAAACAATTTAAAACCCACCCCCTGTCCCCACCCATCAGTAAAAATGGGTACCTGGGTATTAATTGACTGGTGTGGGTCGATCCTGGGACAAAATTGACCTAATTTGCCTGAAATGCTCTGCATAACAAGGGGCTTTCTATATAGTAGTATGTCGTTGCCTTGTACATGTACTTAATAATAATATAATAATAATATATTTTATTTTGGCATGATACATGTATGTACAAAGTAGTATTATAGTTGGGTGTACATGTCAAAAGTCCCTTTATATGCAGAGCATTTCGGGCAAACTTAAAATTAACTTAAGATTAATAAGGCAATAATAGTACATATAGTCATTAGACGAGTTACAATGAATACAAGACTGAAATATTCTATTAAGTCATGCCATTAAAATTAAAAATTAAAATTCTTTATTTCTGATAATATTGCAATGTGGGGTTTACATATTTTATGGTATTAGTTCATATTATAAAATATTTATTACAAGAAGGCCACTAGTATGCCTAGGTATGCCTAGGCATTTCAGGCATTTCAGCCATATGGCTTTAATAAGTCTTGTGGAGAAGACGTACATTTTTCATTATTAACCTTAGGCGGATACAATGGAGTGATTAACATCTGAGATGAATACAGATATTGAGAGCAAACAAATAAATTTTATTATTATTATTATTATTTCTAGTGTATATAATAATAATAATAATTTTATTTTTGCATGATACATGTTTTTACAAAGGAGTATAACAATTAGGTGTACATGCCAAAAGCCCCTTTATGTGCAGAGCACCTTGGGCAAATGTAAGTGCTCCTTGCTGTTGTATTATATGCAACATGTATTTTGCATGTTTATGAATTATAAATGTATATTTATTGGAAACTAATAAAATGTAAAAAAAAAAAAAATCTCTATGTAAAATTGCGAAGAAATAAAATTATTATTATTATTATTAAGGACTCCAGTGGAAATAAGTCATTTTTACTTTTTCGGGTTATCCTAGGTAATTTACACATGTTATTATGTATATGTGTATTTATGTGTACCTGTACCTAAATAAATTTACTTAAGTGTATATACATTATATATATATATATATATATAATTACTGATGGCTCAACTCAGTGATGCCATCTGAATACATGAAAAAAGTGTACATTGACAATAATATTAGATGTTTAGCGTTTGCTACCATATATATCAACAACAGTAGTATTTATCAGTCACTGCTGCTTCATCTGACAAAGATATGTTACTGTATAATAATAACATGTTGAGTGTTGTTGACTTACTCGAGTATTGTTGTTGTTGCTGGATCACCCGGCCGATGACACCACTAGTTCCTCGAGAGGGTAACAACTACACTCATAATTTCATTCATGTATTTACTGATGTAATTTAATGCAAATGAGCTAGTGCTAAGACCCATATTCCAATCTATTCTAACCTTAAATAAGATTAAAAGAACAATTCGTGTTTTTGGTTTGTTAAGAGTTGAGTAAGGTGGTGTTACTAGCCACCTGGTGAACCAAGACTCACCAACAAACCTGTCAACTTTCTCTTTTTTTGGGGCAGGAGGAAGTGTTATTATTATGGGGGAGCGCTAAACCCGTAGGATTATACAGCGCATGTGGGGAGGGATGGAAGGTATTCAGGCTCAGTTCAGGGAACCGGAGCACAGATCCAACTCCCTAGATCAAGAGCCCCTCACCAGCGTCAAGGAACCTCCCTTGAGGGGGGAGGGGAAAGTAGATTTTTTATTTATTCTGAGAGGATTTCAAGCAAAAAATTATTCGCATTTGCTTGTTTTTAACAATACAAAAAAAGTGTGTATAAAAAAAGATGACTGAGCTTGAAGAAATATAACTCACAGCAGGCGGAAATTATTATAATCATGGGGAGCGCTTAACCCGTAGGGATTATACAGCTCCTGTAGGGGGGGATAATAATAATAATAATAATATAACTGGGATGCTTGAAAGAGATGATTGTTGATGTTATGAATGAAAAGAAGTTGGATGTCCTGGCCCTAAGCGAAACAAAGCTGAAGGGGGTAGGCGAGTTTCAGTGGGGAGAAATAAATGGGATTAAGTCAGGAGTATCTGAGAGAGTTAGAGCTTTGATTGAACTTTGTATAGAAAGGGGTTTAGTTATCGGTAATACATATTTTAAGAAAAAGAGGATTAGTAAGTATACAAGATATGATGTAGGGCGTAATGACAGTAGTTTGTGGGACTACATATTGGTAGATAAAAGACTGTTGAGTAGACTTCAGGATGTACATGTTTATAGAGGGGCCACAGATATACCAGATCACTTTTTAGTTGTAGCTACAGTGAGAGTAATAGGTAGATGGGATATAAGGAAAATAGAAGCAGCAAGTATGAGAGAGGTGAAGGTATATAAACTAAAAGGGTCGAAGATGTATGGGGTAGGTTTAAGAATGTAGTGTTAGAGTGTTCAGCAGAAGTTTGTGGCTACAGGAAAGTGGGTGTGGGAGGGAAGAAGAGCGATTGGTGGAATGATGATGTAAAGAGAGAAGTAAGGGAGAAAAAGTTAGCATATGAAATGTGTCACACTATGGTATAAGGGGGCACCCACTCAACTACCTAAAGTCATACCTTAGCAACAGAAGCCAATATGTGTACACAAATGGAGTGAACTCTTCCACACAATAAATTACAGTCGGAGTCCCTCAAGGAAGTGTCCTGGGGCCACTCCTGTTCCTCATTTACATAAATGACCTACCGAATGCATCACAGCTACTCAAACCCATATTATTTGCAGATGACACAACATATGTCTTCTCTCACCCAAATCCAGTCATACTGGCCAACACTGTTAATGCCGAATTACAGAAAATATCAACATGGATGACGACAAACAAGCTTACTCTCAATACTGACAAGACCCACTTCATACAATTTGGAAACAAAACCTCAAATGTTCCACTTAACATAACGCTCAATGGTTCACCCATCACAAGACTAACAGAGGGAAAATTCCTAGGAATCCACCTTGACAGTAGCCTTAAATTCCAAAAACACATACAACAAATTTGCAAGAAAATCTCAAAGACAGTAGGCATATTATCAAAGATACGCTATTACGTGCCACAATCAGCTCTCCTTGCACTATATCATTCACTTATCTACTTTTATCTCACCTATGGAATCTGTGCATGGGGCTCAACAACATTAAATCACCTTAGACCACTCATAACCCAGCAAAAGGCTGCAGTCAGGATGATAACAAATTCCCACTCTAGACAGCATACTCCACCAATATTCAAAAGTCTAAAACTACTCACCGTAGAAAACATTCATGCCTATTCATGTGCCTACTATATACATAAAACTCTACACTCTAATATCAACCCTCCGCTCAAAATTCTCCTCAACAACTTTAATAGGACCCACGACCACAACACAAGACACAGATCACTTTTTGATATACCCCGAGTCCATACCAACCAATGTAAAAATTCTATGCACATAAAAGGCCCCAGAATCTGGAATTCATTACCAGTAAATATTAAGATAACCTTGTCTGAAAATCAATTTAAGACTCTTCTCAAAAAACCCCTACTCACCCTACACTAAATACTCATACTGTAAACTACTTTAAAAAAATACTCAATGTTATTTTCCTTAAGATAATCTCAATTTTATATTACCACCTATTACCTCCTAAACACTTGTTACAATTTAATATCATCATATTGTCATTTTAACAGTATAATATCATCATATTGTAATTTGAAATAAAATATATAACTAGAATAAACTCAATCAATTTCTCTAGTATTATGTACACAGTCTATAAGTCATTAGATTAAGCTGCCCCTAATGCCATGGCATGCCAGTGGCTCTCCTTGCACTTCAGTTTATGATTGTAACTATCAATATCTATGTATAATTGCAAAGAAATAAAATTTACTTTACTTTACTTTACTATTGAAGGATAGATAGGATAGTGAGAGTATAGGCAATGGGGTCGAAGATGTATGGGGTAGGTTTAAAAATGTAGTGTTAGAGTGTTCAGCAGAAGTTTGTGGCTACAGGAAAGTGGGTGCGGGAGGGAAGAAGAGCGATTGGTGGAATGATGATGTAAAGAGAGAAGCAAGGGAGAAAAAGTTAGCATATGAAATGTGTCACTCTTCAGTTCAGGAAAGACAGTGCTATAACTTATATTGCCAGGCACACCACCTAAAGGGTACAAGAAGACACAGAACATCCAGACCATGGAAAAACCTGGGTAGCCACAGCCACTCCAGAGAAAGAGGTTTTTTAGCGCCAGGAAGGAAAAAAAAGCTGGCAGGAAATGACAGAAATCGTACACCAACTCCGATCATTTCTGGAGTGGAATCACAGTCTATGGCCTCCAATCCAGAACAACATATATTAGTGCCAGGAAAAAAAGACTTCCTCCCCACACCACCAATCCGACGACATTCATCTTTGCAAACATACAGGGTCTAAAGCCAGCAACGAACAACAAAATGCCTTTCATCCGTGGACTGCTTACAGAGTCAAATGCAATGTTCGCGGTTTTCAGAGAGACCACATAAAGGATCACTTGGACAATGAAATATGGATCCCGGGTCACAACCTATACAGATGCGACAGAGTGAGCAGGCAAAAGGGGGAGGGGGGGGGTTGGCCTGTATATCACAGTCACTTGTATGCTCAAAACTACTAAATGCCTCAAAGGATGTAGTTGAAGTTTTAGCAGTAAAGATCGAGAACCAAAGCCTGGTCATTGTGGTTGTATACAAGCCTCCGGATGCACCGTCCCAACAATTCCAGGAACAGCTTTTGAAAATTGACCACTGTCTGGAAAATCTTCCAGCTCCTGTCCCCAACATCTTGCTCCTGGGGGATTTCAACCTAAGGCACCTAAAATGGAGGAATATAACAAATAATGTTGTAGCAGAGATAATGGCAGGAGGCAGCTCAAATGAAAACTCTCTCACACACACGAGCTTTTAAATCTCTGCACCAAATTCACCTTAAAGCAGCAAATAATAGAGCCTACAAGATTGGAGAATACACTGGACCTCATTTTCATTAACAATGATGATCTGATACGAAATGTCACCATATCAAAAACAATATACTCAGATCACAACATAATAGAGGTTCAGACATGTATGCGCAGGGCCCCAAACCGACAAAATGTGATCAGTCACGATGGAGCTTTCACCAAATTCAACTTCAATAACAAAAACATAAGGTCGGACCAAGTAAACCAAGTCTTAAATGATATAAACTGGGAATATATCCTAAGCAACACGGATCCCAACCTATGTCTTGAACAAATTATCTCTGTGGCACTTCAGTTATGCTCAAGGCATATTCCCTTAAGGAAAAGAAGATGTAAACTAGAAAGAGAAAGGCGCTCCCTATAAAGGCGAAGGCAAAGAATAACAGAGCGGCTAAAAGAGGCCAATATATCTTCAATACGTAGGGAGACACTGGTCAGAGAAATAGCAAACATCAAACTAAAGCTAAAGGAATCTTACAGGAGTCAAGAAACGCGGGAAGAACTAAAAGCCATAAATTAAATTGAAAGAAACCCAAAGTATTTATTTTCTTATGCCAAATCAAAGTCGAGAACAACATCCAGTATTGGGCCCCTACTTAAACGGGATGGGTCCTACACAGATGACAGCAAGGAAATGAGTGAGCTACTCAAGTCCCAATATGACTCGGGTTTTAGCGAGCCGCTAATCAGACTGCTAGTCGAAGACCTAAATGAATTTTTTTATGAGAGAGACACATAATTTGGTAGACACACACCTATCTGATATTATCCTGATGCCAAATGACTTCGAAAGGGCGATAAATGACATGCCCTTGCACTCTGCCCGAGGCCTAGACTCATGGAACTCCGTGTTCATCGAGAACTGCAAGAAGCCCCTATCACGTGCTTTTAACATCCTATGGAGAGGGAGCATGGACACTGGGGTCGTCCCACAGCTACTAAAAACAACAGACATAGCCCCACTGCACAAAGAGGACAGTAAAGCAATAGCAAAGAGCTACAGACCGATAGCACTAACGTCCCATATCATAAAAATCTTTGGAAGGGTTCTAAGAAGCAAGATCACCACCCATCTAGATACCCATCAGTTACACAACCCAGGGCAGCATGGGTTTAGAGCAAATCGCTCCTGTCTGTCCCAACTACTGGACTACTATGACAAGGTCCTGGATGCTCTAGAAGACAAACAGAATGCAGATGTAATATACACAGATTTTGCAAAAGCCTTTGACAAGTGTGACCATGGTGTAATAGTGCACAAAATGCGTGATAAAGGAATAACAGGAAAAGTTGGTAGATGGATCTATAATTTCCTAACAAATAGAACACAAAGATTAGTAGTCAACAGAGTAAAGTCTGAGGTGTCTATGGTGAAAAGCTCTGTTCCACAAGGCACAGTACTCGCTCCTATCTTGTTCCTTATATCGGACATAGGGATATAAGCCACAGCGCCGTGTCTTCCTTTGCAGATGACACCCGAATTTACATGACAGTGCAAGACACTGCAAGACTCCAGGCGGACATCAACCAAATCTTTAAATGGGCCACAGAAAACAATATGAAGTTCAATGATGAGAAATTTCAATTACTCCGATATGGAAGTTTTAGTTTGATATCTTTATTATGCACCCCATACCCATCCTGTGGGCGGTAGTCAAAAGATTACAGAGGTACATAATGGGTCCAGGGACTGGACCTCAAAGTTTGATAGCTGAGCAAGTTACAAAGGTAATGAACTCAGATGGTCACAATCATGACAAGTTACAAAGGTATTTGCAGATTACAGAGGTATATATAGGGTCCAGAGACTGGGCCCCAAAGTTTTGATAGCTGAACAAGGTACAATGGTAATTAATTCACTAGTTACAAGGTAATGAATCATGTAAGTAAATTTACTTACGTCTGTACATGGTTGCACTCATGAACAAATTATAAAGCAATGAGCAATCTATTAGTCTACACCCAGCCACAACTGTAATGAGTTATTGGTGCAAATTTTAATTGTTGGGTCACACACACACACATATACATATACACATACACACGCATACATGTATATACATAAACACATACACATACACACATGTACATACACACACACACGTGTCAATGCTTTATTTACAGGGAGCAAAGTCAGGGTATTTTTCCAGAATGGTCTGTAATATACCACTGTGGATAAAATACTTTGACATATCTTGAACATTTCTGAATGAGTAGTCTCTGAATTCATTAATTTTATCGCACTCCAGTACATAATGACGCAGGGTGTGACAATAATCCAACTGGCAAAGTTTACATCTTGTTTGGTCTACATCTGGTGGTGGTGATTTAACCTGCCAAAGATACTTGTAACCCAGCCGGAGGCGGGCGGTAGTGACATCCAAGAGTCTGCTTATTTTGTTGGATGCACCATAGACATGTGGCTCCTCCTGCATGATAGAATGATGATAGATGGACTGACTGGTGTCAAACTCCCTGAGTCTTAAGTCAATAAAATTCAGTTGAAGTTCTTTTCGTATTATTGTTCTCAAACTGCTAACTGACAAGCCAAGATTGTAATCTATCCCCTCTATATGGAAAACGTGAGGAAATTAAAACTACATCGAAGTATAAAACAAATTCCAACCACACAATAGAGCAAAAAACTAATGTTAAAGACCTGGAAGTGATCATGTCAGAAGATCTCACCTTCAAAGACCATAACATTGTATCAATCGTATCTGCTAGAAAAATGACAGGATAGATAATGAGAACCTTCAAAACCAGGGATGCCAAGCCCATGATGACACTCTTCAAGTCGCTTGTTCTATCTAGGTTGGAATATTGCTGCACACTAACAGCACCTTTCAAGGCAGGTGAAATTGCTGACCTAGAAAATGTACAGAGAACCTTCACGGCACGCATAACTGCGATAAATCACCTAAATTACTGGGAACGCTTGAAGTTCCTCAACCTGTACTCCCTAGAACGCAGGCGGGAGAGATACATGATTATATACACTTGGAAAATCCTAAAGGAATTAGTACCAAACTTGCACACGAAAATCACTCCCTATGAAAGCAAAAGACTCGACAGACGATGCAACATCCCCCCAATTAAAGCAGGGCTGCCACTAGCACGTTAAGAGATAAGAGACAACACAATAAGTGTAAGGGGCCCAAGACTGTTCAACTGCCTCCCAGCATACATAAGGGGGATTACCAACAGACCCCTGGCTGTCTTTAAGCACGCACCGGACAAGCACCTAAAGTCAGTACCTGATCAGCCGGGCTGTGGTTCGTACGTCGGGTTGCGTGCGGCCAACAGTAACTGTCTGGTTGATCAGGCTCTGATCCACCATGAGGCCTGGTCACAGACCGGTCCGCGGGGGCGTTGACGCTCGGAACTCTCTCCAGGTACACTCCAGGTATGAGAGGTTTTTACAAAGTAGAAGTGATGCAAGGAGGGAAGAGTAAATGGAGAGAAAAAAAAAAGAGGTTAAGAGTGGTGAAGCAATGTAGAAAGAGAGCAAATGAGAGAGTGGGTGAGATGTTATCAACGAATTTTGTTGAAAATAAGAAAAAGTTTTGGAGTGAGATTAATAAGTTGAGGAAGCCTAGAGAACAAATGGATTTGACAGTTAAAGGTATGAGAGGAGAGTTATTAAATGGAGAGTTAGAGGTATCGGGAAGATGGAGGGAATATTTTGAGAAATTGTTAAATGTTGATGAAGACAGGGAAGCTGTGATTTCGTGTATAGGGCAAGGAGGAATAACATCTTGTAGAAGTGAGGAAGAGCCAGCTGTGAGTGTGGGGGAAGTTCGTGAGGCAGTGGGTAGAATGAAAGGGGGTGAGGCAGCTGGGATTGATAGGATAAAGATAGAAATGTTAAAAGCAGGTGGGGATATAGTTTTTGAGTGGTTGGTGCTATTATTTAATAAATGTATGGAAGAGAGTAAAGTACCTAGGGATTGGCAGAGAGCGTGCATAGTTCCTTTGTATAAAGGCAAAGGGGACAGCATACATAAGGGGCATTACCAATAGACCCCTGGCTGTCTTCAAGAAGGCGCTCGACAGACACCTAAAGTCAGTACCTGATCAGCCGGGCTGTGGTTCGTACGTCGGTTTACGTGCGGCCAGCAGTAACAGCCTGGTTGATCAGGCCCTGATCCACCGCGAGGCCTGGTCATGGACCAGGAAGTGAGGGTGTTGACCCCCGGAACACCCTCCAGGTATACTCCAGGGGATACTCCCACCACACTCTTATAATGTTATCTCTGTTACTAACCCTGGAATAGAACGTCTGTTACTTTTTTTTTCTTTTACTGAACTGTTCTGCATAACAAACTGCCACTGTGTATGTTCTCTCACAACTTTATCTCCAGATCTTCAAGAGGTGTCTGCGGGTTATCAATGATATCTGATGGTCATTATGTTTTTCCTCTGCTCAGCACTAGTAAGTCTGTAACTACACCATTGTTTTTGCTTACCCACTACCCTCTAATGTCTGTTTCCCCTATCTCAAAAATTTTCTTCTGAAAATCCATCTCATATAACATAGCATCAATTTTATGAAATCAGAAACAACTGTCGGTATGTAACTCCGATACATCCGTACAGCATCTTAGATATCATGTTTAAGATAGTGTGGAAAATACCGATGGGTTGTAAATGATAGACACAAATACCAGTAAAGTTTCCATTTAATACTATTTGTGTCTCTATCATTTAGCCTGAGATCAGGCTTTCCTAGTTTTTATCAGATCAGCCATATTATTGCTGACTGCATCCCAGGGGTCGACACAGCCATCACAACCTGCTGGTTTTACTCTACACGTTGATTGCTTCTGCATCACATGGGACTTCTTATCATCCAGGACCATTGTATCATCCAATATACCCTATGATGGATGATACCCTATGATGGATGATGTAAATAAGGTGTCGTGTAAGGGTCGAACTTGAGTTAGCCAGGTGACTTTCCCACACCTGTACCCTTGTACCACACCTGTACCCCTTTCCCACACCTGTAATTTTGTATCACACCTGTACCCTTCTCACATCTGTACCCTTGTACCACACCTGTACTCCTTTACCACACCTGTACCCTGTACCACGGTGGTGCATTCCGACACCTGTACCTCTGTACCACACCTGTATCTCTGTACCACGCTAGTGCATTCCCACACTTGTACTCCTGTACCACACTCGTTCATTCCCACACCTGTACCCCTGTATCCCGCTGGTGCATTCCCCACACCTGTACCATACTGGTGCATTCCCATACCTGTACCCCTGCACCACACTGGTGGATTCCCACACCTGTACCCCTACACCACACTGGTTCATTCCTACACCTGTACCCCTGTACCACACTGGTTCATTCCTACACCTGTACCCCTGTACCACACTTGGTGGAATCCCACACCTGTACCCCTGCACCACGATGGTGTAGAGGTGCAGGTGTTGGAATGACATTGATATCACTAATCCAAGTTGAGTCCCACATGACGCCTTATTTACACAACTTATTACATTTACGAAAATGTGAAATCTCTATTTGTAATCACCGTCAACTGCCACTTTGATTGTAACCAGAAAGTAACAGGGATCCTGAAGGCAGACAAGGAAGTGAGCGAGCGAGATAGGACAACCCTCACGAAATCTTTTCAACATCTTAAACCTGATACAGATTACAGAGGTACATAATGGGTCCAGGGACTGGGCCCCAAAGTTTTGATAGCTGAACAAGTTACAAAGATAATGAACTCCAGGTAGATCTCAAACCTGGAAGTTAGTTTTCTGTTTAGCTAATAATAATAATAATAATAATAATAATAATAATAATATAATAATAATAATAATAATAATAATAATAACAATAATAATAATAATAATACCTGGAGAGATTACCTGGAGAGAATTCCAGGGGTCAACGCCCTGCAAGTACATGTACAAGGTATACAGGCCTAGCTGACATCAATGACATACTACTATATAGAAAACCGCTTGTTATGCTGAGCGTTTCGGGCAAATTATGTCAGTTTTATCCCAGGATGCGACCCACACCAGTCGACTAACACCCAGGTACCCATTATTACTGATGGGTGAACATAGACAACCGGTGTAAGGAAACACGCCCACTGTTTCTACCCTCGCCGGGAATCGAACCCAGACACTCACCGTGGCCACCAGGCCACGGGCCACCGTTGATACACAGGTATATTACAAAGATATATTACAAAGATATATCACACAGGTATATCACACAAGTATATCACACGGGTATATTCATGAACTACCCCACCCGTGAACGCTTCATTTAATGATCCCAATATTAAACAAATTTGCTCATTACCTCACCCACATTGTTCCCATGGACTGTATCATCCTTCAAGAAGGGTACCTTGATACTGGTGAAGAGCTCTTGATTCAAGGAATTGGAGCTACCCTTCCCCTCTCTTTCATGGATGGAACCTGATTACCTCACATTCCCCAAAGGCTGTATGACCCTTATGAGTTTAGGGCTTTCATATGAATATATAACATTGTATCAAAGGATGGCGTCCAATCCAGGAAGGACAAAGCCCCTCAACATACAACCTTCACAGTACCAGCTACAGTTGCATGCAACCTTCACAGTACCAGCTACTGTTGCCTGAACTAATATTTCTTATAAGGACGTAGTACTGACTAGTCAACAAATCATAAGCCATTAGGCTGAGCAACCTATTACTGAGCACCTTCACCAAGATATTAATAATAATGAGCACAAGGAGACCTTCCTCAAGTCATGCATCGTAATGAACGTTGCAAACTTAAGCAACACCACCACCACCACTGCTGTCACTTGTTGCATCCCCAACACTGCTGTCACTTGTTGCATCCCCAACACTGCTGTCACTTGTTGCATCCCCAACACTCCTTTACCTTGCACAACTTCGAACAACAACACCACAAATTCTCCCAGTGATGATTGTGAAAGTGTTACGGTGAAGCCATCTACATGAGGACAAACTTACTTATATTGGGAATACTAGAGATCGATCTGGGGACCTCACTTAGGCAATATGACAATCGTACCAACCAAGCTACACGATAATAAACTTTTTAATCTGATATTTTTCTTAGACCCCAGGATTGTGAAGGTGCTAGATGTTGCTCACTATTATTAGTAGTAGTATCATCATCATCATAAAGGAAGCATAAAACCCTTAGGGGTCACCCATTCAGCGACTGGGGTAATGGAAGACAACTGGGTTCGATTTAAGGAATAGCAGGTCCTTGGATCAAGAGCCCCTCACTGGTGTCCCTCAAGGAACCATCCTTGAGGGACACTGTTGCTCAAGTCACACACTGAGAGGAAGAACGGCATGATGCTCTCCTCGCTCCGGTTCAATACCACATGAGTGGACACTTTTTTTTTTTAAACCCAGACTTATGATGGCCCCAAGTGTTGCCGAAATCATAAGTTACAGAACAATTTAGTTGCACTAAAGTGCTGAACAATTATGTATTGGTCTGTCATCCGGGATGCAGAGCATTTCGGGCAACTTAGGTTAATTTTGTCCCCCAGGATGTGACCCACACCAGTTGACTAACAACCAGGTACCTACTTACTGCTAGGTGAACAGGGACAGCAGGTGTCGGTGCCGACTGGGATCTGACGAAAACCCAATGCGACCTCTGTAACCTTGTTTTTTTTTTTAAGCTACAGCTCACAAGATTAGCGTGGGATGCGCAGTATACTAGGTGCTCAGGCGGCAGGGAAGAAACTGGAACCACTGGGACATTCAGCTGAGGTATCCCGGACCGGACTGTGGGTCTCCCCGAAATGCACATGCATGCTAATGCCTTTCTTTGTACTCACCTAATTCACCTAATTTCTGCTTAACAATATTTTATTACATATAAACTACACTTTGTATACTGCAACAAAGTTATTTGTTTGTTTTGTTTGTGAATAGTTAGCGTAATCTGTAGAGTGAAGAGTCAAGCTTTGGAGTACTGTGTATTTTGCACCGTTTGCCAGTTTAATATTATGGAGCACTATGAACTGACTATAATGTTGGGGCGTGTGACGCACTGTAAGGTGGTGTGTCAATGATTATGTTATAATGACGTGGTCACGTTCAAAGTCGTGGCCACGTTCAGCTGTAACCATCAGTAATACTGTAGGATGACTTGTAGTTCCGTGCTCACAGCACTCGGCACACACGCCCCGGTGGCCTGGTGGCTAAAGCTCTTGCTTCACGCACGGAGGGCCCGGGTTCGATTCCCGGCGGGGCGGAAATATTACGAAGTGTTTCCTTACACACATACAACAGGCCTAGTGTCTTGTGCCTAGGACAAAATGGTAACTAACAACCGTAAGTCCCGAGTTCAGTCACTAGGCAGGGCGAGATATATAAGGAAATCTCCCTAATCCTGCTGCCCCTGTTCACCTGGAGGTAAACAGGTACCTGAGTGTTACACTAGGTGAATGTTGTAGGTCTCATCCTGGAGAATAACTGCAAGGCAAATTTCTAGAAGAACTCCAGACCAGCTGGAAGTATTCAAGTGTTGGGTGAAGTATATCCATTATAATAATTGAAAAGTAATACTGTAAGGAACACTTTGTAAGATGTAATTTATGTAAGATAACTAGTTGATCTTCAGTAGTCTCTTTCAATATGTGTTTCTTCACCTACACACACAAGTCACACAATGAGATATATCAAATTCTGATGATAAACTTCAAATTGATGATACCCAGTGATTTACTATATATGATATAGATGGGGTTAGCCGCATAGTGCGGTGAATATAAATTTGCTAAAAATATATAACTGAGCATAATTTTTTAAAATATATTTCTTAAAAAGAAAAGATTTTAATATTAAAAGGGACTGCTTTATTTAGCCATCAAAATTTCATCAGAAGGTAGTAGTGTCCCAAGTTGACTCCATAAGTCCACTTTAACCCTTCCAGGAGAAGGGTTCTCATTGTTAACCTTGGAGGGTTAATAACCCGGGTTTCGCAAATCAGGTCACAGAATTGGTGAGGTTTGAACTCATGACGAGTGAATCCTCAAACTCACGGGCCAGTGCGTTAACCCCTTGGCCAGCTGACTCTAGTAAGATTCATCTAACTGGGTATGTTTCTATACACCTTAGGGAGGTTATCATAGGCCACCGCTGTGACCACAATTGCAGGTTGTTTTTACAGACCAATCCCACACCAGCGTGGCTGTGTCGTACTCTAGCTCAAGTCCCTTCAAAACTGCCATCATGACTCACGAAATCGTAATAACACGAGACACAAGACTCGGCAGGAGATGCAACATTCCCCCAATGAGAAGCAGGGGCGCCACGAGTACACTGAGACCCAACACAATAAGTGTCCGGGGCCCAAGACTGTTCAATTGCCTCCCAGCATACATAAGGGGGATTACCAATAGACCCCTGGCTGTCTTCAAGAAGGCACTGGACAGTCACCTAAAGTTAGTACCTGACCAACCGGGCTGTGGTTCGTACGTCAATCTGCGTGCGGCCGGCAGTAACAGCCTGGTTGATCAGACCCTGATCCACCATGAGGCCTGGTCTCATACCGAGCCGCGGGGGCGTTGACCCACGAAACCCTCTCCAGGTAAACTCCAGGTGTCATTACGATTTCGTAAGTCAGGATTCGTAGTTCAAAAACAACACAGGTGAGTCAAACAAAATCCTGTGTGGCGTATTTCCGTGAGGTCCTTTGATCTTTTCCCAGGATACCACCCACAACAACACACTCCTAGGTATCTGTTTACTGCTAGGTGGACATGGGTAGCAGCTAGGTGAACAAGGGTAGCAGCTAGGTGACAAGGGTAGCAGCTAGGTGAACAAGGGTAGCAGCTAGGTGAACAAGGGTAGCAGCTAGGTGACAAGGGTAGCAGCTAGGTGAACAAGGGTAGCAGCTAGGTGAACAAGGGTAGCAGTTAGGTGAACAAGGGTAGCAGCTAGGTGAACAAGGGTAGCAGCTAGGTGAACAAGGGTAGCAGCTAGGTGAACAGGGGTAACAGCTAGGTAAACAGGGGCAGCAGCTAGGTAAACAGGGGCAGCAGCTAGGTAAACAGGGGCAGCAGCTAGGTAAACAGGGGCAGCAGCTAGGTAAACAGGGGCAGAAGCTAGGTAAACAGGGGCAGCAGCTAGGTAAACAGGGGCAGAAGCTAGGTAAACAGGGGCAGCAGCTAGGTAAACAGGGGCAGCAGTAGGTAAACAGGGGCAGCAGCTAGGTATATAGGGGCAGCAGCTAGGTAAACAGGGGCAGCAGCTAGGTAAACAGGGGCAGCAGCTAGGTAAACAGGGGTAGCAGGTAGGTAAACAGGGGCAGCAGCTAGGTAAACAGGGGCAGCAGCTAGGTAAACAGGGGCAGCAGCTAGGTAAACAGGGGCAGCAGCTAGGTAAACAGGGGCAGCAGCTAGGTAAACAGGGGCAGAAGCTAGGTAAACAGGGGCAGCAGCTAGGTAAACAGGGGCAGAAGCTAGGTAAACAGGGGCAGCAGCTAGGTAAACAGGGGCAGCAGTAGGTAAACAGGGGCAGCAGCTAGGTGCCAGCTTCACGTGTTTCTACGTCTCGTCCTGTTTTGAGTTTCTGACAATGATTACAAGCGTCACACGACGGTTAATAATTGCTCATAATTTCCGCCATGGCTATAGTCATTGTTGGGAAGCGCTAAACCCGTAGGGTTCATACAGCGTCCGGGTAATGAGGTAATATTTTTCTTTTTAAGGAAAAGAAGGATAGCTCCCATACCTTGGACCAAAAGTTCTCTACTGGCATCAAGGAATCTCTGAAGAAATTCAAGTTACAAATGTTCCTATTTACTAGACTACAGATATTACATCATATATTCAACACGTATATATGCGTACAATGATGTGTGTTATATATTCAACACGTATATATACGTACAATGATGTGTGTTATATATTCAGCACGTATATGTGCGTACAATGATGTGTGTTATATATTCAGCACGTATATGTGCGTACAATGATGTGTGTTATATATTCAGCACGTATATATACGTACAATGATGTGTGTTATATATTCAGCACGTATATATACGTACAATGATGTGTGTTATATATTCAGCACGTATATGTGCGCACAATGATGTGTGTTATATATTCAGCACGTATATATACGTACAATGATGTGTGTTATATATTCAGCACGTATATATACGTACAATGATGTGTGTTATATATTCAGCACGTATATATACGTACAATGATGTGTGTTATATATTCAGCACGTATATATACGTACAATGATGTGTGTTATATATTCAGCACGTATATATGCGTACAATGATGTGTGTTATCAGATACCTGAGATATACTTGAGAGTGGGTACAAATAACTCTTATTTCAGTTTTTTTCTTTTGTGAAGATGAAGATAAAACGAAAATATTTAATTATTTTGAAGCTTATTAACATCTCGTTCATTATTGTGTCACATTATACCCAGACAGACAGACAGACAGACAGACAGACAGACAGACAGACAGACATCAGGCTGTGATGGATATGTGGGGCAGCGGGCCTCCAGCAGCAACAGCCTGGTTGACCAGGCAAACACCAGACGAGCCTGGCCCATGGCCGGGCTCAGAGAGTAGATAAACTCTCGAAACTCTTCAAAGATATATCAAAGGTATAAGGACAGACAGCAGCCGTCCAGAGCAGTACTGTCAGCCTGGCAAGTGAATGTGAATTATAAACCTATAAATTGTTTATGAGTGTGGCAGGACTACTGCTGCTGCGTCTCACCAGAAACTTAACATGATAGTTAAATCATCTTACAATCCTCTCTCCGTGGGAGACGGCCAGCGTGTTTTTATATATATATATATATATATATATATATATATATATATATATATATATATATATATATATATATATATATATATATATATATATATATATATATATATATATTGTCTTTAAATGAAGCATATATTCTTTTCTTCTCTAAGGATGAGGGTCCCTAGGACAGTTCCAGAGGTGGTACCTCCCTGTACATATATAATTGTAACCACGAACGAGTGGTATTTAATCTATAACAACACTGCGACTAGTCGAGGGATCGAACCCGTGTTGTTTTAGCCCGCCTCATAGTGAGCGAAAATTCACGACGCTCTAACCCATTGGCCCATACAATCTTACTACAAAGAGCACGCACCCAGCAGAGCTAGGTGTTGTACCGTGATCCGAGGACATACGATGGTGTGGGTGCCTCAGAGCTAATTTCATTCTACTCCCCGTTTGGTGTACTAGCCTCCACAAGCAGTATATATAGTATTGTAACCACGAACTATAAACTATAAACATCTATCCATGCGAGGTGTTTTCGGTTGATCCTATCCTGGAGGGTGTTCCGGGGATCAACACCTCCGCGGCCCAGTCCTTAACCAGGCCTCCCTGTGGATCAGGGCCTGATCAACCAGGGTGTTACTGCTGGCCGCACGTAGTCCAACGTATGAATCATAGCCCGGCTAATCGGGTATTGACTTTAGGTAACTGTCCAGCTCCCTCTTGAAGGCACCCAGGGGTCTATTGGTGATTTCCCTTGTGCCCGGTGGGAGGCTGTTGAAGAGTCTTGGGCCCAGGACACTTACTGTGTTTTCTCTTAGTGTACTCACGGGGAAGCCCAGTTTAGAGTTATTGTATATTTTTGGCATAATTTATCCTCATCAATTCCATAACCCCTATAAGTGGCTGCCCATCCAAAACAGTATTATACTCAAATCCTTATACAAATAAGTTCTTGCTGTGAGAAAATAATTAGAACTCTCGTAGTACTGAACCTGTAGTGGAATAATTGGCCATATCCTCATGTATCGAGTGTTGGTATTAAATCCAGCATGTGTGACAGTGCAGGAAACCATCATGTGTGATGGAATATGATCGAAAACCACCACAAGTAAATGATACAACTTATACAGACCATAGCTGACATCAGTGACATACTATATAGAAAACACCTGGTTATGCAGAGCATTTCGGGCAACTTAGGTTAATTTTATCTCTAGGATGCCATCCCCACCAGTCGACTAACACCCAGGTACCTACTTGCTGTTAGGTGTACAGGGACAGTAGGTGTCTTTAGGAAAGAAGCCCAAATGTTTCCATCCGTATCGGGGATCGAACCACGGACCTCAGCGTGTGTGAGCTAAGTGCGCTACCAACCGATCTGCAGGCTTTTTTTGCGGAATATAACCGGAGAAAAAACATCCAGTGCGAGCGATGGAGTAACAGGAAAACGGTTCTATGTGATGGAGTATGACAGGAAAAATCCTCCTGTATGAGGGAGTATGACCGGGAAATCCACAGAAAAAATCCTCCTGCGTGGAGTATGACAGAAAAAATCCTCCTGTATGATGGAGTATGACCGGGAAATCCTGTATGATGGAGTATGACAGGAAAAATCCTCCTGCGTGGAGTATGACAGGAAAGCCATCTTGGGAGATGTGTGTTATGTAAACATGCTTAGCTCTTGTTCTAACCTTGTAAAATGTCCTTTAGATCAAGGTGGCCAGATAATGTAATTACATCCAGTTGTCTGTTTTAAAAAAATACACAAGTGGATGTGGTTTATCAGATTGCGCATGCAGGAATATAACTGAGAGCCTTACGATAGCTAATTTACATAGAAGTATCAGGTGATTCATCATCACATTAGCGGAAAAAAGAGTTTTAACGATGTTCATTATAATGTTTCGTAATTTTTATTATTGATTCGAACGCTTTCCTCTGTATATACATCGTTGTTTTGATAAAATGCGTCGTACTTTAAAAAAATATTTTTATCTTCAACAATAACCTATCTCACTGTATTTAATGATAGAAAAACATTAAAAATGAGTATGTCTATTTATTCACAATCTGGGATATATTTTCCTTGTACTGTTAAATACGTCTTGACTCTAACTGAACAATAATAGACGCCAAGCAGTCTGCCTCTCTTGATACATTATCATGCTCGTATTTTGTGACTATACATTTGAAAAGCAGCGACAGTTTTATGTTGTAAAAAACTCAATATTATAATGATTATATAATGGAAGTTATTATATTATGCAATGTGTACAAGTTGAGGCTACGTCTGGCAGTGTTGCGCTGGGTTTCCTCTGAGCATCATCATCAAGATTGTGATGGCGAGACATTCTTCCTGTGTTTTCATCACTCGGCTGCTTTGTTCACTTCAAACACACTGTTAAGTGTCTGCTGGAACGCAACACTTACTGAAAATTTATAAGAGCCCTGAGACAGAGATGTGAAGTTGAGAGAGGCGCTGAGACATGGCAACTGAAGGCTTGGCTGGATTGAGGTAAGGTTTGCGTATTAACGCAAACCTTTACTTCACTAGCCAAATGTTACTTACTCCGTCAACACCTGCCAGTTCAGCTTAGAAATTCATTGCTAAATATTTTCTGGGAAAATGTTTTAATGTGTAAATATTTTCTGGGAAAATGTTTTAATGTGAAGCAGTGGCCACCTTCAATTACACTTGGAAACATACATTATACGTACCCTTTTCACACTATACATAGAACAATCTGCTGTGATATAATCTTATCAACGAAATACAAGAGCATTTGTTTACCAGAATATCAAGTGGTTATTAAGATTATCTTGAAGAGATGCGAGTGTTCGGGTGGGAGAGCTGGAGAGGGTCATTCCGGGGCCAGAGCTCCGGCAGTGACCCAGGGGAGACACACACGTCCTCTACATCACACTCCTCCCACCACGACACCACCGATGCCAACATGAGTCTTACGCCACAGAAGGAAGAACTCCTCTCACAGGTCAGTCTAGTCTATGGAGTTTGGCGAAAAACGCGTAATTATAACCGGCGAGCGTGTTATTATGGGTGAGGCGTCACGTACCTCGTCTCCCTGCAGTCTTGTCATTGTCTCTCCAGGACTGCAACTTATACACTGTATTTTCTCTATAATTCCCGTGGTAGCGTTAGTAATGACACTAAGGTTGTCACATCTAGAATTTTAAAGCTTGGTCAAAATTCGAGAAGGAAATACTTAATTTTGGATAAGATTAATAAAATAAACAAAACTTGTCACGTGTAGAAAACGGATGTAAACCTGAGACTATAATGAAGAGACTTCCTCTCCAGTGAATCAAGAAGCTTTATGACCATGACAGCTCATTATAATGACACATTGGGAAAAAATGCTATTCATGATAGAGGAAGGCCATGTTGATATTCGAAGAGGCTACACCTTCCATGTAACAATTTGAATATTGGTTTCTTTTCACATAAATAGTAAAGTTCTTCACTGCACTTGAACAAAAATGCCATCAACTATCACACATAAAAACACAATAATAGACTTGTCAACTGTACATACAGTGGGGAACTGAGGAGAACTGCACTTCTTCAGCAGTATTTATGTTTCTTTACTGTTCTGAATCGCGTCACAGCTAGTCCAGTCCTTTAATTATTTCCATTGGGGTCCTTTAATTATTTCCATTGGGGTCCTTTAATTATTTCCATTGGGGTCCTTTAATTATTTCCATTGGGGTCCTTTAATTATTTCCATTGGGGTCCTTTAATTATTTCCATTGGGGTCCTTTTCTTATTTCCATTGGGGGTCTTTATATCCTTGTTAAATACTTTATAGTTCAGACACTAACTTGATTTCTACTGTAACTTATACCGAGGCTTTAAATATTAAGATATTACAAGGACCCAACTAGAAATAAGTCACTTTAACTTTTTTGGGTTATCCTAGGTATTATAATTGTATTTATGTGTACATGTACCTAATAAACTTACTAAGTTTAAAAGAGAGAAAGCCAGCAGTGGAAGGAGTGACTAATGTATTGATCGCGTTGAGTTGCAGCCACGTCCGTTCGAGTTCACATTTTATTTGATAATTTCGATTGCTCTTTTCTCTACGTAGCCTGAAAGAAATTGACTTATAAATTTATGCGTGGAATAAATATATAATGGGACACTTGGCATCATAGTAAATTGAAACAATTACAATAAGAAGCTAACATGTCGTATATTATTATTATTATTATTATTATTATTAGTAGGAGTAGTAGTATACCTGGAGAGGGTTTCGGGGATCAACGCCCCCGCTGCCCGGTCTGTGACCAAGCCTCATGGTGGACCAGGGCCTGATCAGCCAGGCTGTTACTGTTGGCCGCACGCAACCCAACGTACGAACCACAGTCCGGCTGGTCAGGTACTGACTTTAGGTGCTTGTCCAGTGCCTGCTTGAAGACAGCCAGGGGTCTATTGGTAATCCCCCTTATGTATGCTGGGAGGCAGTTGAACAGTCTTGGGCCCCTGACACTTATTGTGTTGTCTCTTATCGTGCTAGTGGCACCCCTGCTTTTCATTGGGGGGATGTTGCATCGTCTGCCGAATTTTTTGCTTTCATAGGGAGTGATTTTCGTGTGCAAGTTTGGTACTAATTCCTTTAGGATTTTACAAGTGTATATAATCATGTATCTCTCCCGCCTGCATTCTAGGGAGTACAGGTTGAGGAACGTTCCCAGTGATTGAGGTGTGCCGTGAAGGTTCTCTGTACTTGAAAAGTGCTGTTAGTTTGCAGCAATATTCCAGCCTAGATAGAACAAGCGACCTGAAGAGTGTCATCATGGGCTTGGCATCCCTGGTTTTGAAGGTTCTCATTATCCATTCTGTCATTTTTCTAGCAGATGCGATTGATATAATGCTATGGTCTTTTAAGGTGAGATCTTCTGACATGATCACTCCCAGGTCTGACATTAGTTTTTCGTTCTATTGTGTGGTTTTAATTTGTTTTATACTCCGATGTAGTTTTAATTTCCTCACGTTTTCCATATCGAATTAATTGAAACTTCTCATCATTGAACTTCATATTGTTTTCTGCAGCCCATTTAAAGATTTGGTTGATGTCCGCCTGGAGTCTTGCAGTGTCTTCAATGGTCGACACTGTCATGCAGATTCGGGTGTCATCTGCAAAGGAAGACACGGCACTGTGGCTTATATCCCTGTGTATGTCAGATATGAGGATGATGAATAAGATGGGAGTGAGTACTGTGCATTGTGGAACAGCTTTTCACCGTAGGCGCCTCAGGCTTTACTCTGTTGACTACTACTCTTTGTGTTCTATTTGTTAGGAAATTATAGATCCAGCTACCAACTTTTCCTGTTATTCCTTTATCACGCATTTTTGTGCGCTATTACACCTTGGTCACACTTGTCAAAGGCTTTTGCAAAGTCTGTGTATATTACATCTGCATTCTGTTTGTCTTCTAGAGCATCCAGGACCTTGTCATAGTGGTCCAGTAGCTGGGACACACAGGAGCGACCTGCTCTAAACCCATGCAGCTCTGGGTTATTTAACTGATGGGTATCTAGATGGGTGGCGATCTTGCTTCTTAGAACCCTTCCAAAGATTTTTATGATATGGGACGTTAGCGCTATCGGTCTGTAGTTCTTTGCTTTACTGTTCCCTTTGTGGAATGGGGCTATGTCTGTTGTTTTTAGCAGCTGTAGTATTACATTCATGGGGAGCACTAAACCAGTAGAGGTCATACAGCGCCTTTGGTAATGGGAAGCAATCAACTACCGCAGTTCAAGAAAAGGGACCAAGAACAACTCGCCGGTATCAAGGCTTCCCCTCCTCATGAGGTAGAGTATATAGGGAAGGCAGCAGCGCTGTATGACCCTTATGGGTTTAGCGCTTAATAATAATAATAATAATAATAATAATAATATTAATAATAATATAGAAGAAAGAGCAGGCAAAAGCCTTTCAAAAGGTCATATCACTGTTTACATAATGTATTTAGTTTAATACATATTCTTGACTAGTTGTGAATAAGTTACATGCAGCCTTCATTTATGACCCTATGAGTAGTCGACAGGCTTTAAACCCAGTTAACTAATCAACCATAGGCACAGTTTCCGAAATGCTGTGCATACTACAAGCTTTGTGTTAGTACTGTATTCATCATTTTGTAATAGTTTTAAGCAACAATACACAAAGTGCACTAAATTTAGTGATAAAATTTGTTCGTGTTTATTCATTTTTAAAATGAGTAGGTGTCCATATAGGACCACATGTTAAGTCTCCTTAGGATATTTCAAACTTAGGACTTTATTTATGCTCAGTTATGTGTTACATCTAAAACCTGTATGCTTACATTAATTCTAAGAAGCTTAATTTAATGTAGGTGCGGAGAATGTTGGGTTCCTGATCTCAGTTAGGATACTAGCTTACAAGGGCTACCGAAACCGACCCGACACAATCTGTCCAGTTGTAACTTCAGGAAACTAGCTCCCAGAACCCCAAAGCAAACTAGATAATATATAGTTATTGAACCCCCAAAGCAAACCGGATAATAGATAGTTGTTGTTCTTAGAGTCTAGACCAGGGTTGGATAAACGTCGATCTCAATGTACCAGTAGATCGCAGGACCATTTACAGTGGGTCGCAAGATGGCAGGTATACCTAAAATATTTTTCAAGTTTCAATTTAATGAAAAATATAATTATGCATTTTTCATTATGCATACAGCATATTCGCTTCAATATAATATTAGTGATTCTCTCTCTCTCTCTCTACACACACACAAAAAAAAAAAAAAAAGCCCCGGTGGCCTGGTGGCTAAAGCCCTCGCTTCACACACGGAGGCCCCGGGTTCAATTCCCGGCGGGGCGGAAACATTTCGAAGTGTTTCCTTACACACACACACATACAACAGGCCTAGTGTCTAATCGACATGTGCCTAGGACAAAATGGTAACTAACACACACACACACACATATAGGTGAGTACACACACTTTTATACCATTTATTTGGTGTTGTGCTATTGGACGGGTTAGAGTTGTGAGTTTCTTGTTATAACCGGCGAGTTGGTGAAAAGATTGCGTTAGATGGATTTAGGTGAATTATTCTCCCCATATTCTCTCTCTCCTATCTGTTTTATTTAACCATGGAATGCCATTAGCTATCTATCTTATAAACAGTATATATCATTCTATAGATTAAATAAGCTATTGATTCAGGGATACCACTGCTCGGGAGAGTCGAGGAAGACAGTTAAAACTTTCCTTCCCTATCTCACTTTTTTTGTTATTAGGCTTCCTGCTTCCTCAAGGTATACCTTGATGCTGGTGAGGAACTCTTCATCCAAGGAACTGGACCTATCCTCCCTTGCCTTGGCTCGAGCCTGATTGCCTCTCATTTCCCCAGGCGCACTATGACCCCTCCATGAGTGTAATAATGATAAGTTAAGATTCCTGGGTTTAGAAAGTTACCCCGTTTAAAAATTTCACTTCTTAGAGAGAATTCAGCGTCATTGTGTTTCAGTTTGACATAAAACCCAGTAATGCCTCACTCGGTACACTTGCAACCTTTTTGGCAGTGTTTTATATTGATTTACCTTTCTAAAATAATAATTGCCTGCTGAGGGTAAAGCTAAGTGTTTGGGCATTTATTATCATATGTTAAAATTACATGAAGATATTCAAACTTTTTGAATACAATAACCTGGCTGGAACAATTTGTACAAAAACTAATACTTAAGAAAAAAAGTTGTAACCACGTTTCTGTCCGTTTTGGGCCATTGTCAAACCACAACTGTGTGACGTCACTGGTCCAGGAACACGTCACTCTCTTGCTACACTGACCATGGTGTAGCTAACACGTCACATCCTTGATACACTGACGATGGTATAGTTAACACGTCACACACTTGCTACACTGGTGATAGTATAGTTAACAATTCACACTGATGATAGTATAGTTAACACGTCACACTCTTGCTACACTGGTGATAGTATAGTTAACACGTCACACTCTTGCTACACTGGTGATAGTATAGTTAACACGTCACACTCTTGCTACACTGGTGATAGTATAGTTAACACGTCACACTCTTGCTACACTGGTGATAGTATAGTTAACACGTCACACTCTTGCTACACTGGTGATAGTATAGTTAACACGTCACACTCTTGCTACACTGGTGATAGTATAGTTAACACGTCACACTCTTGCTACACTGGTGATAGTATAGTTAACAATTCACACTGGTGATAGTATAGTTAACAATTCACACTGGTGATAGTATAGTTAACACGTCATACTTGCTACACTGACTGGTGATATTATAGTTAATATGTCACACTTCCTACACTGACTGGTGATAACTAACACGTCACACTCTTGCTACACTGACTGGTGATAGCATTGTTCACACGTCACACATTACACTGACTGGTGATAGTATAGCTAACACGTCACACACTACACTGACTGGTGATAGTATAGTTTACACGTCACACACTTGCTACACTGACTGGTGATAGTATAGTTAACACGTCACACACTTGCTACACTGACTGGTGATAGTATAGCTAACATGTCACACTCTTGCTACACTAACTGGTGATAGCGTAGTTTACACGTCACACACTTGCTACACTGACTGGTGATAGTATAGTTAACACGTCACACACTTGCTACACTGACTGGTGATAGTATAGCTAACACGTCACACACTACACTGACTGGTGATAGTATAGTTTACACGTCACACACTTGCTACACTGACTGGTGATAGTATAGTTTACACGTCACACACTTACTACACTGACTGGTGATAGTATAGTTTACACGTCACACACTTGCTACACTGACTGGTGATAGTATAGTTAACACGTCACACACTTGCTACACTGACTGGTGATAGCGTAGTTCACACGTCACACACTACACTGACTGGTGATAGTATAGTTAACAGGTCATACTCTTGCTACACTGACTGGTGATAGCGTAGTTCACACGTCACACACTACACTGACTGGCGATAGTATAGTTAACACGTCACACACTTGCTACACTGACTGGTGATAGCGTAGTTCACACGTCACACACTACACTGACTGGTGATAGTATAGTTAACACGTCACACTCTTGCTACACTGACTGGTGATAGCGTAGTTCACACGTCACACACTTGCTACAATGATTGGTGATAGTATAGTTAACACGTCACACACTTGTTACACTGACTGGTGATAGTATAGTTTACACGTCACACACTTGCTACACTGACTGGTGATAGTATAGTTAACACGTCACACACTTGCTACACTGACTGGTGATAGTATAGTTAACACGTCACACACTTGCTACACTGACTGGTGATAGCGTAGTTACACGTCACACACCTACTGGTGATAGTAGGTAACGTCAACCTCAATGACTGTGATATAGTTCACGTCACACCTCATGACTGGTGATAGTATGTTAACGTCACCTTGACACTGACTGGTGATAGCTAGTTACAGTCACACATTTGACTGGTGATAGTATAGTTACACGTCACACTTGCTACACTGACTGGTGATAGCTAGTTCACGTCACACACTACACTGACTGGTGATAGTATAGTTTACACGTCACACCTTGCTACACTGACTGGTGATAGCGTAGTTCACACGTCACACACTCACTGACTGGTATAGATAGTTAACAGTCACACTGCTACACTGACTGGTGATGCGTAGTTACACGTCACACTACACTGACTGTGATAGTATAGTTAACACGTCACACACTTGCTACATACTGGTGATAGTATAGTTAACACGTCACCTTCTACACTGGTGATAGTATAGTTACACGTCACACTTGCTACATGACTGGGATAGTAGTTCACACGTCACACCACACTGACTGGTGATAGTATAGTTAACCGTCACACTTTGCTACACTGACTGGTGATAGTTAGTTACACGTCACACCTTGCTACATGATGGTGATAGTAGTTAACACGTCACACTTGTTACACTGGTGATAGTATAGTTAACACGTCACACTACACTGACTGGTGATAGTAGTTCACACGTCACACACTACACTGACTGGTGATAGATAGTACACGTCAACCTTGTACACTGACTGGTGATAGCTAGTTCACGTCACACACTACACTGACTGGTGATAGTATAGTTACACGTCACAATCTACACTGACTGGTGATAGTATAGTTACACGTCACACTTTACACTGACTGGTGATAGTAGTTACACGTCACACATTACACTGACTGGTGATAGTATACACGCACACACTTCACTGACTGGTGATAGTAGTTACACGTCACAATACACTGACTGGTGATAGTATAGTTACACGTCACACACTACACTGACTGGTGATAGATAGTTACACGTCACACACTTGTCACTGACTGGTGATAGTTAGTTACACGTCACACATTTACACTGGTGATAGTATAGTTACACGCCACCTCTACACTGACTGGTGATAGTAGTTACAGCACACACTACACTGACTGGTGATAGATAGTTACACGCACACACTACACTGACTGGTGATAGTATAGTTAACACGTCACACACTTACACTGACTGGTGATAGTATAGTTAACACGTCACACACTTCTACACTGACTGGTGATAGTATAGTTAACACGCCACACTTGCTACACTGACTGGTGATAGTATAGTTAACACGTCACACACTACACTGACTGGTGATAGTATAGTTAACACGTCACACACTACACTGACTGGTGATAGTATAGTTAACACGCCACACACTACACTGACTGGTGATAGTATAGTTAACACGTCACACACTACACTGACTGGTGATAGTATAGTTAACACGCCACACACTTGCTACACTGACTGGTGATAGTATAGTTAACACGCCACACTTGCTACACTGACTGGTGATAGTATAGTTAACACGTCACATACTACACTGACTGGTGATAGTATAGTTAACACGTCACACACTACACTGACTGGTGATAGTATAGTTAACACGTCACACACTACACTGACTGGTGATAGCGTAGTTAACACGTCACACTCTTGCTACACTGACTGGTGATAGTATAGTTAACACGCCACACTCTTGCTACACTGACTGGTGATAGTATAGTTAACACGCCACACACTACACTGACTGGTGATAGTATAGTTAACACGCCACACTTGCTACACTGACTGGTGATAGTATAGTTAACACGCCACACACTACACTGACTGGTGATAGTATAGTTAACACGCCACACACTACACTGACTGGTGATAGTATAGTTAACACGCCACACTTGCTACACTGACTGGTGATAGTATAGTTAACACGCCACACTTGCTACACTGACTGGTGATAGTATAGTTAACACGCCACACACTACACTGACTGGTGATAGTATAGTTAACACGCCACACTTGCTACACTGACTGGTGATAGTATAGTTAACACGCCACACTTGCTACACTGACTGGTGATAGTATAGTTAACACGCCACACTTGCTACACTGACTGGTGATAGCGTAGTTCACACGTCACACACTACACTGACTGGTGATAGTATAGTTAACACGCCACACTTGCTACACTGACTGGTGATAGTATAGTTAACACGCCACACTTGCTACACTGACTGGTGATAGTATAGTTAACACGCCACACACTACACTGACTGGTGATAGTATAGTTAACACGCCACACTTGCTACACTGACTGGTGATAGTATAGTTAACACGCCACACTTGCTACACTGACTGGTGATAGTATAGTTAACACGCCACACTTGCTACACTGACTGGTGATAGTATAGTTAACACGCCACACACTACACTGACTGGTGATAGTATAGTTAACACGCCACACTCTTGCTACACTCAGTATTTACATAACATCTGCCAATGTTTAATTACGTTTGAATATTGGCACCATTGGCTGGTAATTAGTGTTAGAGGGTAACTCCGCTTGTCGGCCATTTTCATTGAAATTAAAATATATAAAGTGTTCATTTCGTATATTAATGTTTTGCTAAGCAGGACTCTCAGGACTTAAGCCCGATATTTGTGTCACAGAGTGGAATAGGTTACAAGAGAAGGTGGTAAACGATAAAATAATTGGGAACTTACAAGAAAAATGTGATTAAATCCTTAAGACGAGATCCCACCAGGAAAGTCTGCTCCTGTAGCTACAGACACTATTGTGTCTGCAGAGCATAACTACGCTGTAGCTACCGACTCTGTAAACAGCACACCACAAGCATAGCTCTGCTGTGGCTACCAGAACTGCAGACAGCACACCACAAGTATACTTCTCCTGTAGCTACCAGCACTGCAGACAGCATTCCACAAACATACCTCTCCTGTAGCTACCAGCACTGCAGACAGCATACCGCAAACATAGCTCTGCTGTAGCTACCAGCACTGCAGACAGCATTCCACAAACATAGCTCTGCTGTAGCTACCAGCACTGCAGACAACACACCGCAAGCATAGCTCTGCTGCTGTAGCTACAAGTAGGTAATCACCAATATTTACAAAGCGACGGTGGCTGCAAACCAAGATCCACGCTGAAAATAGCGGAACATAAAAAATAAGTGGCTAAGGGCATACGAAGGTCATGTGGTTGATCAACTGGTCCTGCAAGTGCACCGTTTAGTTTCTGAAGGATTTGTGCAAGGTTGGCCCCTTCAAGGAAGGTTCCTCCTTCCAAGGAATTGAACCTGAACTTCTTTGGATCCAATGTGACTGCCTTCCATTCCCAGCAGTCGATGTATGGCCCTGATTGCTTTGGCGCTCCGTACCTGAGTATGATAATAATAATGATAATGATAATAGTTTGGCCCGATGCGTCTACTGGATCCAAGTCTATACAATATCAAATAACATCATATTGTAAAAAAATCCATAAATCTGCAGAAGTTATGATTGACTTCATCATAACTTGTGTTCGTACAGTCTATCCTTGTAGCACTAGTGACTTGTGTTCGTACAGTCTATCCTTGTAGCACTAGTGACTTGTGTTCGTACAGTCTATCCTTGTAGCACTAGTGACTTGTGTTCGTACAGTCTATCCTTGTAGCACTAGTGACTTGTGTTCGTACAGTCTATCTTTGTAGCACTAGCCTAAACCAACCCAGACTACCTGGAAGGTATTCCGGGGATCAACGCCCGGTCCACCACCTGGCCTCCCGGTGGATTAGGGCCTGATCAACCAGGCTGGTACTACTGGACGTCCGTAGTCCAACATACGAACCACAGCCCGGCTGATCCGGCACCGATTTTTAAGTATTTGTCCAGCTCCCTCTTGAAGACAACCAGGGGTCTATTGGTAATTCCCCTTATGGTTGGTGGGAGGCTGTTGAACAGTCTTGGGCCCCGGACACTTATGGTGTTTTCTCTTAGTGTACCAATGGGGGTATTTTGCACCGCTTGCCCAGTCTTTTGCTTTCGTAGGGAGTGATTGCTGTGTACACATTAAGGACCATTCCTTCTAGGATTTTCTAAAGTGTAGATTATGATGTATCTTTCTGGGTTGCGCGCCAGGCTGAGGAGGATCCTGGAAGGGTATCGAAATATACAGACCAATAAATTTTCTGAGTTTCTGACTCCATCTGGGTTATTATTGAGCATTGACAGGTGTTCAATACACTTTAGTTATCCATCACTAATGATGATGAGATTAAATGTGGGCATAGAGGAGGCGTAATTAAGGTCTATTGGTTGTTCCAATATATTATTCATATGTAATTTGTAAATTAGATTAAAACCTAGTATTAAATCTGCCCGAAAGGTCTAGCATGTCCAGGCATGCTAGGCATGCTAACGGCCATCTTGGTAATTATAGCCCTTAGTCCTTAAAATGTAAAACACACATTGTAATTTTTACAGAGAAATAAATCAATTTGAATTTGAATGATTGGTATTGTCAGTAGTATTACTGATTACTTGTGTAGTATACACAAGTAATCAGTAACACTACTGACAGTATTATTATACTCACAAGCATTCTAGATGAACGAATCCATTGGTATTATTTAACACTGAAGAAAATACAAGTTGCAGAACAAGCTGTATTGGGACACTGTTTCACTTATTGTAGAGTGCTTTATCCACTGTTTCACTCATTGTAGAGTGCTTTATCCACTGTTTCACTCATTGTAGAGTGCTTTATCCACTGTTTCGCTCATTGTAGAGTGCTTTATCCACTGTTTCACTCATTGTAGAGTGCTTTATCCACTGTTTCACTCATTGTAGAGTGCTTTATCCACTGTTTCGCTCATTGTAGAGTGCTTTATCCACTGTTTCACTCATTGTAGAGTGCTTTATCCACTGTTTCACTCATTGTAGAGTGCTTTATCCACTGTTTCACTCATTGTAGAGTGCTTTATCCACTGTTTCATCCTATTGTAGAGTGCTTTATCCACTGTTTCCTCATTGTAGAGTGCTTTATCCACTGTTTCACTCATTGTAGAGTGCTTTATCCACTGTTTCTCTCATTGTAGAGTGCTTTATCCACTGTTTCGCTCATTGTAGAGTGCTTTATCCACTGTTTCACTCATTGTAGAGTGCTTTATCCACTGTTTCACTCATTGTAGAGTGCTTTATCCACTGTTTCACTCATTGTAGAGTGCTTTATCCACTGTTTCACTCATTGTAGAGTGCTTTATCCACTGTTTCCTCATTGTAGAGTGCTTTATCCACTGTTTCCTCATTGTAGAGTGCTTTATCCACTGTTTCCTCATTGTAGAGTGCTTTATCCACTGTTTCCTCATTGTAGAGTGCTTTATCCACTGTTTCGCTCATTGTAGAGTGCTTTATCCACTGTTTCGCTCATTGTAGAGTGCTTTATCCACTGTTTCTCTCATTGTAGAGTGCTTTATCCACTGTTTCGCTCATTGTAGAGTGCTTTATCCACTGTTTCGCTCATTGTAGAGTGCTTTATCCACTGTTTCCTCATTGTAGAGTGCTTTATCCACTGTTTCGCTCATTGTAGAGTGCTTTATCCACTGTTTCTCTCATTGTAGAGTGCTTTATCCACTGTTTCGCTCATTGTAGAGTGCTTTATCCACTGTTTCGCTCATTGTAGAGTGCTTTATCCACTGTTTCGCTCATTGTAGAGTGCTTTATCCACTGTTTCTCTCATTGTAGAGTGCTTTATCCACTGTTTCGCTCATTGTAGAGTGCTTTATCCACTGTTTCGCTCATTGTAGAGTGCTTTATCCACTGTTTCGCTCATTGTAGAGTGCTTTATCCCCTGTTTCGCTCATTGTAGAGTGCTTTATCCACTGTTTCACTCATTGTAGGTGCTTTTATCCACTGTTTCGCTCATTGTAGAGTGTTTATCCACTGTTTCAGCTCATGTAGTGCTTTATCCACTGTCGCTATTGTAAGTGCTTTATCCACTGTTTCGCTCATTGTAAGTGCTTTATCCACTGTTAACTCATTGTAAGTGCTTTATCCACTGTTTCGCTCATTGTAGAGTGCTATCCACTGTTTCGCTCATTGTAGAGTGCTTTATCCACTGTTTGCTCATTGTAAGTGCTTTATCCACTGTTTCCTCATTGTAGAGTGCATCAGTCTTCGTCTTGTCAGATGTCATTTGATTCACCAGTGGTTGTTTTACGTGAATAAATGCTACTGTACTGTAGACATCAGGTTACAGTAGTCCTCATGTAACTCACACCGTGTAATTTACACCGTGTGACCGTGTAACTAACGCCTGTCCGTTACTAACGTACTAACTACACCGACGACCTTGACTCAGTGTACGACTCACACCTGATCACCCTTGTAACTACTCTTGTGGTCATCACTGTAACTCACGTTTTGGTTCACCTTGTACGTCAGGTCTGTCCTTCACTGGTTACTTCGTCAGCCTGTCCTTCACTGGTTACTTGCGTCAACCTGTCCTTCACTGGTTACTTGCGTCAGCCTGTCCTTCACTAGTTACTTGCATCAGCCTGTCCTTCACTAGTTACTTGCATCAGCCTGTCCTTCACTGGTTACTTGCGTCAACCTGTCCTTCACTGGTTACTTGAGTCAGCCTGTCCTTCACTGGTTACTTGCGTCAGCCTGTCCTTCACTGGTTACTTGAGTCAGCCTGTCCTTCACTGGTTACTTGCGTCAGCCTGTCCTTCACTGGTTACTTGCGTCAACCTGTCCTTCACTGGTTACTTGAGTCAGCCTGTCCTTCACTGGTTACTTGCGTCAGCCTGTCCTTCACTGGTTACTTGCGTCAACCTGTCCTTCACTGGTTACTTGAGTCAGCCTGTCCTTCACTGGTTACTTGCGTCAGCTTGTCCTTCACTGGTTACTTGAGTCAGCCTGTCCTTCACTGGTTACTTGAGTCAGCCTGTCTTTCACTGGTTACTTGCGTCAGTCTGTCCTTCACTGGTTACTTGCGTCAACCTGTCCTTCACTGGTTAATTGCATCAACCTGTCCTTCACTGGTTACTTGAGTCAGCCTGTCCTTCACTGGTTACTTGAGTCAGCCTGTCTTTCACTGGTTACTTGCGTCAGTCTGTCCTTCACTGGTTACTTGCGTCAACCTGTCCTTCACTGGTTAATTGCATCAACCTGTCTTTCACTGGTTACTTGCTTCAGCCTGTCCTTCACTGGTTACTTGCTTCAGCCTGTCCTTCACTGGTTACTTGCGTCAGCCTGTCCTTCACTGGTTACTTGCGTCAGCCTGTCCTTCACTGGTTACTTGCGTCAGCCTGTCCTTCACTGGTTACTTGCGTCAGCCTGTCCTTCACTGGTTACTTGCTTCACCTTGTCCTTGCACAGGTGTTTGGTTGCCAACGAATTAAATACGTAGTGATAGATTGATGATGAAATGCAATGGTAAACACATGTAATGAAAATGGGAAAAAGTGATAAGAAGTCGCGTGAAAAACTCTAGAGCGTGGCATAATACTGCGAGCATCAGAGGGACACAGGAGAGACTAACAAAAAGTTGTCACCGGATTTGTTTGTGGCTTGATGAAGCCCACTGTGTGAGCGAAACGTAGTCAATAAAGAATCACATTATACTGCATTTGTGTCTATTTTTCCACTGTCACCGGAAAATCATGTAAACAGAATTGTGAGAAACTCGTATATGCTACGCTTCCTAATTATAATATAGCTTTTAAATAAATATATGGATGGAGAAATTTGAATAAAGCTGATTACAACTTATATTAGGCCAAAAGTGTGATATGCAACCAGATATTTGGTAGCCATATCTAAAAAGAATGGTTAAATAAAAAGGAGCCAAATAAGAGGTGCAAAATGGTTAGCAGATAAAACTGACAGAATGAAAGGAGGAGACATGATAACCATATATAAGATTATGAAAGGACACGAATGAATAAAGAAAATATCTCAGTAACTGTTTCAGGGACAACAAGAGGCGACAGTTATTGAGGAAAAAAGTGGAACCGAAGGGATACTAGACACGTTTTCTTCAGAGTGGTTGATCAGTAGGATGATTTAAGTGTTGATCAGTAGGATGATTTAAGGGCTGATCAGTAGGATGATTTAAGTGTTGATCAGTAGGATGATTTAAGTGTTGATCAGTAGGATGATTTAAGTGTTGATCAGTAGGATGATTTAAGTGTTGATCAGTAGGATGATTTAAGTGTTGATCAGTAGGATGATTTAAGTGTTGATCAGTAGGATGATTTAAGTGTTGATCAGTAGGATGATTTAAGTGTTGATCAGTAGGATGATTTAAGTGTTGATCAGTAGGATGATTTAAGTGTTGATCAGTAGGATGATTTAAGTGTTGATCAGTAGGATGATTTAAGTGTTGATCAGTAGGATGATTTAAGTGTTGATCAGTAGGATGATTTAAGTGTTGATCAGTAGGATGATTTAAGTGTTGATCAGTAGGATGATTTAAGTGTTGATCAGTAGGATGATTTAAGTGTTGATCAGTAGGATGATTTAAGTGTTGATCAGTAGGATGATTTAAGTGTTGATCAGTAGGATGATTTAAGTGTTGATCAGTAGGATGATTTAAGTGTTGATCAGTAGGATGATTTAAGTGTTGATCAGTAGGATGATTTAAGTGTTGATCAGTAGGATGATTTAAGTGTTGATCAGTAGGATGATTTAAGTGTTGATCAGTAGGATGATTTAAGTGTTGATCAGTGGGATGATTTAAGTGTTGATCAGTAGGATGATTTAAGTGTTGATCAGTAGGATGATTTAAGTGTTGATCAGTAGGATGATTTAAGTGTTGATCAGTAGGATGATTTAAGTGTTGATCAGTAGGATGATTTAAGTGTTGATCAGTAGGATGATTTAAGTGTTGATCAGTAGGATGATTTAAGGGTTGATCAGTAGGATGATTTAAGGGTTGATCAGTAGGATGATTTAAGAGTTGATCGGTAGAATGATTTAAGGGTTGATCAGTAGAATGATTTAAGGGTTGATCAGTAGATGATTTAAGGGTTGGTCAGTAAAATGATTTAAGAGTTGATCGGTAGAATGATTTAAGGGTTGATCAGTAGAATGATGTAAGGGTTGATCAGTAGGATGATTTAAGAGTTGATCGGTAGAATGATTTAAGGGTTGATCAGTAGGATGATGTAAGGGTTGATCAGTAGGATGATTTAAGGGTTGATCAGTAGGATGATTTAAGGTTGATAGTAGGATGATTTAAGAGTTGATCGGTGAATATTTAAGATTATCGGTAGAATGATTTAGAGCTGGATCAGTAGGATGATTTAAGGGTTCGTCAGTGAATGATTTAAGGTTGGTCAGTAGAATGATTTAGAGGGTTGCTCTGTAGAATGATTTAAAGTTGATCGAGGAGATTTAGGTTGGTCAGTAGAAAGGAATAGAGGAACATAATCTTGTCTACAAAAAATGAAAATAATCGTTGAACTACAAACAGGAATGAGGACATAATTCCGCTCCTGTAACTACAAACAGGGAATAGAGGAACATAACTCCGCTCCTGTAACTACAAACAGGAAATAGAGGAACATAACTCCGCTCCTGTAACTACAAACAGGAAATAGAGGAACATAACTCCGCTCCTGTAACTACAAACAGGAAATAGAGGAACATAACTCCGCTCCTGTAACTACAAACAAGAATAGAGGAACATAACTCGCTCCTGTAACTACAAACAGGAAATAGAGGAACATAACTCCGCTCCTGTAACTACAAACAGGAAATAGAGGAACATAACTCCGCTCCTGTAACTAAAACAGGAAATAGAGGAACATAACTCCGCTCCTGTAACTACAAACAGGAAATAGAGGAACATAACTCCGCTCCTGTAACTACAAACAGGGAATAGAGGAACATAACTCCGCTCCTGTAACTACAATCAGGAAATAGAGGAACATAACTCCGCTCCTGTAACTACAAACAGGAAATAGAGGAACATAACTCCGCTCCTGTAACTACAAACAATGAATAGAGGAACATAACTCCGCTCCTGTAACTACAAACAGAAATAGAGGAACATAACTCCGCTCCTGTAACTACAAACAGGAAATAGAGGAACATAACTCCGCTCCTGTAACTACAAACAGGAAATAGAGGAACATAACTCCGCTCCTGTAACTACAAACAGGAAATAGAGGAACATAACTCCGCTCCTGTAACTACAAACAGGAAATAGAGGAACATAACTCCGCTCCTGTAACTACAAACAGGGAATAGAGGAACATAACTCCGCTCCTGTAACTATAAACAGGAAATAGAGGAACATAACTCCGCTCCTGTAACTACAAACAGGGATACACACAACCCGCCACATAGAAGAGAGGAGCTTACGACGACGTTTCGGTCCGACTTGGACCATTTACAAAGTCACACTGTGACGGGTTGTGTGTGTATGTGCGGGTTATGTGCGGTTTGTGTGTGTATTATTCCAGTCACGGTATTGTGCCTTTTTTGTTATTTACAAACAGGGAATTACGAAGAGAAAATAGGTAATAAGTAGTAGGGAGTATTGTATATGCTTAGCTGTTCGTAGGTTATAACTAAGTGAAAATTTAGTAGACAATGGCACGCCAGACATTAAGTTAATCTAATTTACTAGCAGCATTATCAGCGCTGCGTGACCCTTGTGGGTTTACCGCTAAGTTCTGATTATAATAATACTAGCAGCATGTATTTTGTATATTACTGGCCCTTATGGGTTTAGAGCTTCATTATTATTATTTGTATATAACTTAAGTGCAAAATGGAAAGTGTACCATTATTCGTACTCTTCACTTATGAATATTGTTTGTCTCTGTTGATTTTACTTGTTTATCTCGTGTTGTTTACGTATATTGTTTTACCTATTTTTTTTACCTGTGTTTTACCTGTGTTGTTTTCACCTGTTTTTTTTACATGTTTTTACCTGTGTGTTTTTTACCTGTGTTTTTACCTGAGCCCTTTCACCGATTTTTTTACCTGTGTCGTGTTTTACCTGTCTCATATTTTATTACGTTCCTCGTCGTGTGTGTAAATACTTGCTGGTAAACACATGTAAATATATGTTAATTTACGTTACAGTAAAGTAACCTAACACAAAGAATGATGAAATATATTATGCCAAAATAGCAGCCTAATGATTGATCGGGAATATCCATCGGTATAAAGTATGATTATTATTAATACTATCATTAATATATTATTATTATTATTATTATTATTGTTGTTGTTGTTGTGTTGAGTCCATCATTCTTGAGATTGATGGACTGGACACATGGACTCCAGGCCGAGGGACTGATTACCACAAGCTCTTCCTCATCTTCCACCGTTCTTCTCCGTAATGGACTAAAGAAGCCACTGGCTGGCGAAACGTTTCCTCAGAAACGTCTCAGTATTCAGCTTGTCAGTTTTCTTAATCATTTATATCACAGTAACACATAGTCTACCGCAGTTCATCCCTCCCTCTCCTGCCTCACTGTCACTATCACAAGAGCGCACAGTACACTCATCCCTCCCTCTCCTGCCTCACTGTCACTATCACAAGAGCGCACAGTACACTCATCTCTCCCTCTCCTGCCTCACTGTCACTATCACAAGAGCGCACAGTACACTCATCTCTCCTCTCCTGCCTCACTGTCACTATCACAAGAGCGCACAGTACACTCATCTCCTCTCCTCCCTCACTGTCACTATCACAAGAGCGCACAGTACACTCATCCCTCCCTCTCCTGCCTCACTGTCACTATCACAAGAGCGCACAATACACTCATCCCTCCCTCTCCTGCCTCACTGTCACTATCACAAGAGCGCACAGTACACTCATCCTCTCCTCTCTGCCTCACTGTCACTATCACAAGAGCGCACAGTCACTCATCCTCTCCGCTCACTGTCACTATCACAAGAGCGCACAGTACACTCATCCTCCTCTCCTGCCTCACTGTCACTATCACAAGAGCGCACAGTACACTCATCCTCCCTTTCTGCCTCACTGTCACTATCACAAGAGCGCACAGTACACTCACTCCTTCTCCTGCCTCACTGTCACTATCACAAGAGCGCACAGTACACTCATCCTCCTCTCTGCCTCTACTGTCACTATCACAAGAGCGCACAATACACTCATCCCTCCCTCTCCTGCCTCACTGTCACTATCACAAGAGCGCACAATACACTCATCCCTCCCTCACTGTCACTATCACAAGAGCGCACAGTACACTCATCCCTCCCTCTCCTGCCTCACTGTCACTATCACAAGAGCGCACAGTACACTCATCCCTCCCTCTCCTGCCTCACTGTCACTATCACAAGAGCGCACAGTACACTCATCCCTCCCTCTCCTGCCTCACTGTCACTATCACAAGAGCGCACATACCTCATCCTCCTCCCCTGCCTCACTGTCACTATCACAAGAGCGCACAATACACTCATCCCTCCCTCTCCTGCCTCACTGTCACTATCACAAGAGCGCACAGTACACTCATCCCTCCCTCTCCTGCCTCACTGTCACTATCACAAGAGCGCACAATACACTCATCCCTCCCTCACTGTCACTATCACAAGAGCGCACAATACACTCATCCCTCCCTCACTGTCACTATCACAAGAGCGCACAGTACACTCATCCCTCCCTCTCCTGCCTCACTGTCACTATCACAAGAGCGCACAGTCACTCATCCCTCCTCCTGCCTCACTGTCACTATCACAAGAGCGCACAGTCACTCATCCCTCCCTCTCCTGCCTCACTGTCACTATCACAAGAGCGCACAGTACTCATCCCTCCCTCTCCTGCCTCACTGTCACTATCACTAGACGCACAGGCATCATCCCTCCTCCTCCTGCCTCCTGTCACTATCACAAGAGCGCACAGTCACTTCTCCTCCCTCTCCTGCCTCACTTCACTATCACAAGAGCGCACAGTACACTCATCCCTCCCTCTCCTGCCTCACTGTCACTATCACAAGAGCGCACAATACACTCATCCCTCCCTCTCCTGCCTCACTGTCACTATCACAAGAGCGCACAATACACTCATCCTCCCTCTCCTGCCTCACTGTCACTATCACAAGAGCGCACAATACACTCATCCTCCTCTCCTGCCTCACTGTCACTATCACAAGAGCGCACAATACACTCATCCTCCTCTTCCTGCTCTACTGTCACTATACAAGAGGCACAATACACTCATCCTCTCTCTGTCACTGTCACTATACAAGAGCGCACAGTACACTCATCCTCCTCTCCTGCCTCACTGTCACTATCACAAGAGCGCAATACACTCATCCCTCCTCTCCTGCCTCACTGTCACTATCACAAGAGCGCACAGTACACTCATCCTCCTCTCCTGCCTCACTGTCACTATCACAAGAGCGCACAATACACTCATCCCTCCCTCACTGTCACTATCACAAGAGCGCACAATACACTCATCCCTCCCTCACTGTCACTATCACAAGAGCGCACAATACACTCATCCCTCCCTCACTGTCACTATCACAAGAGCGCACAATACACTCATCCCTCCTCTCCTGCCTCACTGTCACTATCACAAGAGCGCACAGTACACTATCCCTCCTCTCCTGCCTCACTGTCACTATCAAGAGCGCACATACACTCATCCCTCCCTCTCTGCCTCACTGTCACTATACAAGAGCGCACATACACTCATCCTCCTCTCCTGCCTCACTGTCACTATCACAAGAGCGCACATACACTCATCCTCCCTCTCCTGCCTCACTGTCACTATCACAAGAGCGCACAATCACTCATCCCTCCCCTCCTGCCTCACTGTCACTATCACAAGAGCGCAATACCTCATCCTCCTCTTCCTGCCTCACTGTCACTATCACAAGAGCGCACAGTACACTCATCCCTCCTCCTGCCTCACTGTCACTATCACAAGAGCGCACATACACTCATCCTCCTCTCCTGCCTCACTGTCACTATCACAAGAGCGCACAGTACACTCATCCCTCCTCTTCCTCCTCACTGTCACTATCACAAGAGCGCACATACACTCATCCTCCCTCTCCTCCTCACTGTCACTATCACAAGAGCGCACAGTACACTCATCCCTCCCTCTCCTCCCTCACTGTCACTATCACAAGAGCGCACAGTACACTCATCCCTCCCTCTCCTCCCTCACTGTCACTATCACAAGAGCGCACAATACACTCATCCCTCCCTCTCCTCCCTCTCCTCCCTCACTGTCACTATCACAAGAGCGCACAGTACACTCATCATCACAGATCTCTAGTTGGTCTGCAAGAAGAGGTTTTCCACCTGGAAACTCGTGCTGACTGTTGTTTATGAGATTAGGTTAGGTAAGATTCGGGTCTTAGCCATATGATGATCCGCCGCTTGAGCTTTTGGTTATTGACCGAGGCTGTCCGCTGGCTTACTGGTCCACCCCTTTAAAAATTAAGATTTTATGTTTATGGAACTACCCGTCTCCAAGTGCCCCATCACGCCGCCCAGCATGCATGTCAACGTTACTGGTCTGCAGTTCAACTCCTCTTGTCTCTCTTCCCCTCTTGAATATTAGAACTACTTTTGCTCTTTTCCAATTATCTTATCTTGCTCTCTTCCAGTTATCTTATCTTCCAGTTATCTTGCTCTCTTCCAGTTATCTTATCTTCCAGTTATCTTGCTCTCTTCCAGTTATCTTATCTTCCAGTTATCTCTTGCAATTATCCCGTATCCATTGACTTGTAATTTTTAGGTAATGGTCTAGATAGTGTTTCTGTCTTCTTGCAGCGTCAATGGTGACACTTCGTCGGGTCTTTGCTGTATTTAGCTCATAAGTTTGCTCACTTCTTTTCCCTGTTGTGTACGCGGTATCAATTACACTTTAGTGTACACCTTAAAATGTTTGCTTAACTGCTCACAGACTTCATTGTTACTTATTGTAAGCTCTCCCTGTTTTTTTCTTCAGTCCCATTATCCTGTCTTTTATTGTCGTCTTGCTTCTGATGAGGCTGTGAAGGAGTCTCCTGTCATATTTGGCTTTTGCTGCTATACATTTTCAGATTGTCGCTTAGCTTTTCTCTCCCCTAAATATTCGTTTCTGGCTCTTCTGCTCACTTTTCTGTCTTTTACTTTCTATAATTTTCTCCATATTCTTGCATGTTTTTGCCTCCTTGCATCTTTGGTTAAACCACTAGCTCTTTGGTTTGACCATTTTCTATTGTTGGTATGAATTACTTTGCCTTCTGGCACTTTCCGGTCAGGTACTCCATCTCATTCGTTGACTTTCCTACCACTTCCCTTTCAGATTTCAGTGTATTTATTAATTTTCTCATCCCTTCAAAGCCTCCTCTTCTGAGGTTTAGTTTCTCCTGCCCCTCACCTGCTATTCCTTAAATGTTTACTTTCACAAGATATTTGAAATTCAGTACCGTATGGTCGCTAGCACTCTTATTGTATTGCCCCTGTATCAGATAGTATAGTAAATGATAAATTCAGTCTTGCTGGCTCATCCCATCTCGTGTGTGTATGTGTGTACTCACCTGTGTGGTTGCAGGGGTCGAGTGTATGTGTGTGTACTCTCATTTAGTCACCTATATGTGGTTGCAGGTTCAAGTCCTACCTTCTGGCTGCTCCCGTAGTGTTTGCGGGACCGAGGCTAAGTTCCTAGCCCCACCTCCTAGACTATATTGATCAATATCATTGTTTCCTGGTTTCTCCACTCTTGAAAGTGTTTATTGCGCTTGCTTCCACCACTAACTCATCCCAGTCATTCCACTCTTCAAGCAGCTTGAGAGTAAAAAAAAAAATGCTTTCTTGCATCCCCTATAGCTCATCTTTGTCTTCATCTTCCACCTTTGTTCCATTGATCCTGGTCTTCTTAATTCAGTCTCACTACCTGCCTTAGTAAACTTAGACACTTTTACTTAAAATTAACCAAACTTAACCGTAACTGCTTTTATGTCAGTGGAAAATGTTGAAATCTTAAAAAATACTCCGAGAGCCTAAAAAGGTGAACACAATGAAAAATATTAAAATCGTCAGATTAATTGCCTTCACCTCCTTCTCATGGTCCATTCCTCTCATTTTTTTGGTATTATCCTCGTTGCAAATCTGGACCTTTCCGAGCTGGCATGTTTGACCCGGTGTGGATTCCGTGGTGGGGCCGCACACTCACTTATTACCCTAATATATGTAGTATGGGAGGTTCGGAAGGATTCTTTAACTTCCTAAATGCTATTCCGAGATTATTTAATCTCACATGTATGCTGCTGACGTTAACATAAAGGTTTGTTCGGATATTAAACCCCGGAGGCTTAGCCACCCAGGATAACCCAAGAAAGGGAGTGGTCCTCAATCTTATGCCCAAGGATGCGACCCACACCAGTCGACTAACACCCAGGTACCTACTTGCTTGCTAGGTGAACAGGGACAACAGGTGTAAGGAAACACTCCCTATGTTTTCACACTTGCCGGAGATCAAACCACGGACACTCAGCGTGTGAAGCAAGAGCGTTGCCTACCAGGCCACGGGCCTGGTATACACCTGGTATACTGGTATACACAAGCCGTTATATGGCTTGTGTGTATTTCTGGCGACATGCTTGGTGTTATATTTACTTCCAGGTTCTTTTCACCCTGATATTTGTAACTTCTCTCCGCCCATGTTGCACTGTGTCCGCTCTGCCTCCATATTCTACAATTCGCATTACCTTGCATTAGTTAGAGTTGCACTAGAGCACCTACTTGTGTGACAACATCTATACTCGTATTTTGTGTAGGTCTCCCTGGAGTTTATACTGTCTGTCCTCTCGTCTCTAATTCGCGCGCGCGCGCGTGTGTACTCACTTAGTTGTGGTTGCAGGGGTCGAGTCATAGCTCCTGGTCCCGCCTCTTCACTGCCCTCTACTGGGTCACTCTCCCCGCACCATGAGCTTTATCATACCTCTTTTTAAAGCTATGAATGGATCCTGCCTCCACTACATCGCTTCCCAAACTATTCCACTTCCTGACCACTCTGTGACTGAAGAAATACTTCCTAACATCCCTGTGATTCATCTGAGTCTTCAACTTCCAACTGTGTCCCATCTCTGGAACATTCTGTCTCTGTCCACATTGTCAATTCCTCTCAGTATTTTATATGTCGTTATCATGTCCTCCCTATCTCTCCTCTCCTCCAGTGTCGTCAGGTCGATTTCCCTTAACCTCTCCTCGTAGGACATACCCCTTAGCTCCGGGACTAGTCTTGTTGCAAACCTTTGCACTTTCTCTAGTTTCTTTACGTGCTTGGCTAGGTGTGGGTTCCAAACTGGTGCTGCATACTCCAATATGGGCCTAACGTACACAGTGTACAGGGTCCTGAACGATTCCTTATTAAGATGTCGGAATGCTGTTCTTAGGTTTGCTAGGCGCCCGTATGCTGCAGCAGTTATTTGGTTGATGTGCGCCTCAGGAGATGTGCCTGGTGTTATACTCACCCCAAGATCTTTTTCTTTGATTGAGGTTTGTAGTCTCTGTCCCCTTAGACTGTACTCCGTTTGCGGTCTTCTTTGCCCTTCCCCAATCTTCATGACTTTGCACTTTGTGGGGTTGAACTCCAGGAGCCAGTTGCTGGACCAGGCTTGCAGATCCCTTTGTAGTACTGCCTGGCCCTCGTCCGATTAAATTCTTTTCACCAACTTCACATCATCTGCAAACAGGGACACTTCGGAGTCTATTCCTTCCGTCATGTCGTTCACAAATACCAGAAACAGCACCGGTCCTAGGACTGACCCCTGTGGAACCCCACTCGTCACCGGCGCCCACTCTGACACCTCGCCACGTACCATGACTCGCTGCTGTCTTCCTGACAGGTATTCCCTGATCCATTGTAGTGCCTTCCCTGTTATCCCTGCCTGGTCCTCCAGCTTCTGCACTAATCTCTGGTGTGGAACTGTGTCAAACGCCTTCTTCTTGGTGTTGATGTCTATACTGCACAAGTCACCAAACCTGTTGTCCCACACCAAGAATTATTTCCTGGTATAGTCCATATAATCGTACCTCGCGGAAGCATGTTGAGGCTCTGTACATAGATTAAATTACTAAAGAATCATGCGTACCTGGAGCTGAAAATAAGGTTTGGTAGTCACCTTCGTGTATTTTAAGACCACGATGAAAAGTGAAACAAATTGTGATTGCTTCCGTGATGTATCAGTCACATTCTCAATGAAAACCTTGAAAAAATAGCAGTAGACGACTGTTGCAGAGGAGGAGCAGACTTGTTCATATGTAAACCATATCTTTGATAAGTTGTTTCGCAACCTAGACCACCGAGTTCGACTTAAAAGCCAGGTGTGGCTCCACCCTGGCCCGTCATTCCCGTAGGATTTATGACTGTCAAGTTCGCATCTAAGTAAACACCGCTGTCTATAGCAGCGTACACCTGTGGCAGCTTCTTGCCACACCTCTTCCATAACGCCAGCGGCACTAATGAACAATGGCCAGTATCGGGTGATATTCCCTGACAAAATGGGATAACAGATTTAATCAGTCATTTTCCTTAATAATGTGATTAATATGTCACAGCACGGCTTCAAACCTATTTGCTATTCGTGGTCATGTTGAATATTAGAGTATATTGATTTTTTTTGTATATATTTGTATCAGCTTATATGAAAATACAGAAAAACTGATTGACATCTGTACGATAATATTTAGAACACCTTAGGTCTATATAGCAGTTTTTCCAGATACAGTAGTTGACAAATTTTGAGTGAGACCACCACTGGGTTTTCCGAGTAATAATTGAATATATATGGTGACTGGATTGTTATATCTTGGAATTTGACTATGTGACATTTGAGCTGGCATTGGGTACGACCAGTCCATGTATTGAATAAAGAGAGGAGCTTGTAACTGTCATATGTGGCAGCACCAGAGTTGTAATACACTAGCACCACCATATTTTAATATATATATATATATATATATATATATATATATATATATATATATATATATATATATATATATATATATACATACATACTGTATGTGTATATTTTCAGAAGAAAGGGGAAGGGGAGAACGTGACTAACAATATCAGTGGTGCGTGACCGTATACCGCAACAGGATTCACCAGAAAAAAGATTTAAGAGAAACTCTTTGCACTAAAACAAGTGAAAAACGACGACGGGAACAATTATGAACTTCAGACGTGGCTTCGTTAACATTAACGAAACTCAGAAGTGGTGACGTTAACATGCATGAAACTCAGCAAGGAGGTGGCAAGGTTCTCACAGTGTTATGAACGTGTAAGAGCCAGGTTATGCACGCTCTTGTCTCCTGTATATGTCACGTTTATGCTGACTTGTATGAAACAATACCGCTCATTTCCTAGCTTGTTACAGTGCCCTGATTTATGCAAAATCTGAGACTCTCTAAATTATATATTACTTTTTCTAGGTTCAAATACTATAATCTATATTTAATTCTACTTTACTGTCGATAACTGAATTACATAAAGGGGTTGATAACGTCTGGCAGCTGAGTACGTTATGACTATTGCTTAAGAGTTGGAAAACACACGCCAGCTATTTACATTGTAGGAGAAGTGTAGCAAGATTTTCACTGGAATTAGTGACAGGGTCTTGCAAACTATATCATTATCACCACTGTGTGCCATGTCTTTCTCGCTGTTTTTACATATTATGGTGTCACCATGGCAGCTGCTGTCATGGTGTCACCATGGAAGCTGTTGTCATGGTGTCACCATGGCAGCTGCTGTCATGGTGTCACCATGGAAGCTGTTGTCATGGTGTCACCATGGAAGCTGTTGTCATGGTGTCACCATGGAAGCTGTTGTCATGGTGTCACCATGGAAGCTGTTGTCATGGTGTCACCATGGAAGCTGTTGTCATGGTGTCACCATGGAAGCTGTTGTCATGGTGTCACCATGGAAGCTGTTGTCATGGTGTCACCATGGAAGCTGTTGTCATGGTGTCACCATGGAAGCTTGTCATGGTGTCACCATGGAAGCTGTTGTCATGGTGTCACCATGGAAGCTGTTGTCATGGTGTCACCATGGAAGCTGTTGTCATGGTGTCACCATGGAAGCCGTTGTCATGGTGTCACCATGGAAGCTGCTGTCATGGTGTCAGTTGCCTCAGGAACGCTGTTGCTTAGTATTTTTATCTTGTGTGTTTTCTTGCTTAGTTATTGTCAACTTTCTCCCGGTAATCCCTTCCCTCGGGTGAACGCACGACCTGCCTCAGTAATCAACACGTGCTGCCTCGTCACTACTGCTTTTCCATCTTCAAAACACTAAAGACTAGTGCTCTTGTGTCCACAACATGTAAATTATTCGCATTTCAATTTGTCGTGTATGTATTTCTGTCTGTGTATATATTACGTTCACAGCAATTCATTCGTGTAGCATCTGGGTGTAAACAAAGTCAGCGATATAGGGATCAACAGGGTACGGCATTGGTCAAAGCAAACACAGCATCTGTAGATTTCTTTACCCATGCATTCCTTCACCACTTATTTACAGCATTGACAATGGTAAAGTTAGCAGTATAATGATGAGACACCCAAGAGCCACTCAAAGCAACGAGTGGGTTCGACCAGAGTTGGCAAAAGTCTGCTCTTTTAGGCAGGCAGATGAGTATGACGTCACCTTGGTTGGGGAAGCGTGCTCTCTCCTGATTGGTGGGTTGAAGTGAACAATAAATTTCGCAGTGGGGCCCCAGAACTGCTATACTCTGTATTGACAGTTCATTGGTCAAGTGGGCATGCCAATAGTTGTATAACGAATGTGAATAACGTGTAACATACTCGGCACACGCCACACCCCCACCCCAAGAACACTGTAATGGCTGGGAAAAAGCATCCCTCAAATGGGTAGGGTGCCACCATGGCACAAAGAAAAACTAACTAATGGGACAACCAGTCGTCTCATCATGCAACCCAACAGGCAGTGCTCATCCAAATGTGAAAAATTGGTGAATATTTAAAGTATTTGCTCCAGAGTGAGACGGAAGACAGTAGGGCTAACGAAAGTCCAAGGCATTTGCGGACGGCAGCAGTGTATCCCCTCACTGAAAAATTTATTGTTTTCTAAATAAATGACTATCATAAATCCTGCAATAAGTGCTAAAAAAGGAGCTAAAGCTACCCATTAACCTAAACCTAACATTTTAAAAGATATACGAGGAGTTTCAGTGGTAGGAGGCCCCGAGTTGGTACTCCCGTACTTGCAACCACCTTGTTTGTATATTATATTTAGTAAACGATAACTAGGGGCCTCCTACGAGTGAAACACCCTGTATATATATATATATATATATATATATATATATATATATATATATATATATATATATATATATATATGGTGATGAGGATAACAAAAATAATAGGTGACGAAAGATTGGATATCAGATTGGAGGGAGAGAGTATGGAGGAGGTGAATGTATTCAGATATTTGGGAGTGGACATGTCGGCGGATGGGTCTATGAAGGATGAGGTGAATCATAGAATTGATGAGGGAAAAGGGTGAGTGGAGCACTTTGGAGTCTGTGGAGACAAAGAACCTTGTCCATGGAAGTAAAGAGGGGAATGTATGAGAGTATAGTTATACCAACGCTCTTATATGGGTGTGAAGCATGGGTGATGAATGTTGCAACGAGGAGAAGGCTGGAGGCAGTGGAGATGTCATGTCTGAGGTCAATGTGTGGTGTGAATATAATGCAGAGAATTCGGAGTTTGGAAATTAGGAGGAGGTGCGGGATTACCAAAACGATTGTCCAGAGAGCTGAGGAGGGGTTGTTGAGGTGGTTTGGACATGTAGAGAGAATGGAACGAGACAGAGTGACTTCGAGAGTGTATAAATCTGTAGTGGAGGGAAGGCGGGGTAGGGGTCGGCCTAGGAAGGTTGGAGGGAGGGTAAAGGAAGTTTTGTGTGCAGAGGGCTTGGACTTCCAGCAAGCATGTGTGAGCGTATTTGATAGGAGTGAATGGAGGCATATGGTTTTTAATACTTGACGTGCTGTTGGAGTGTGAGCAAAGTAACATTTATGAAGGGATTCAGGGAAACCGGCAGGCCGGACTTGAGTTCTGGAGATGGGAAGTACAGTGCCGGCACTCTGAAGGAAGGGTGTTAATGTTGCAGTTTTATAACTGTAGTGTAAAGCACCCTTCTGGCAAGACAGTGATGGAGTGAATGATGATGAAAGTTTTTCTTTTTCGGGCCACCCTGCCTTGGTGGGAATCGGCCGATGTGTTAATAAAAAAAATATATATATTATGTGTGTGTGTGTGTGTGTGTGTGTGTGTGTGTGTGTGTGTGTGTGTGTGTGTGTGTGTGTGTGTGTGTGCGCGCGCAGAAATTACGAACGCTTGACAAATAATGCAAAATATCTATTATATAACTGAAGACGCTGTGGTGACTACGAATCTGAACATCCACATGTTACTTTCAGAGTGCAGCCACCGTACTTCCCACCGACATGATGTAAGGCCATCTACTTCCATTCCCTTGAATATTATCATAGATATCATGCTCACACTCCAACCGAGCGTCAAATCCCTACCTTTCAAAACCTTTACACTTTCATTATCCTCCTTATGTGTAAAGTGGGTGCGTGGAATCTGTGAAGGGAATACTCGCCTTGATGCTGGCTATGAGCTCTTGATACAAGGAATTGAATTTATCCTGAGTCATGATCCACATGGGCTTGGTGCTTCCTGACGAATATAATAAATACACCCTCGTTATCAACCTACTTTCTTTTTTCTTTCTGCGCGACCAAACTATTTCAATCTCTCTTCCCGTCGGCATCATTACTCTAACTCTTTTCTTCTTTTCCTTAATTATGGCCATCGGTCGGCGACAGGCTTTTCTTTTTTCCGATTATTCCAAGTCAGTGCACAGTGGCGTGTATATTCACTGCTTTTCTTACCATGCTCCTGCCGGGTCACCATTTGGAGAAGACCCGGGCCGGATGTACCGGCGAACCTACAACAACAATTACCATGCTCCCTCAGTCATGAAAAATGTTCTTGTTTTTATATTTCTCCGTGTCCTCCGCATCTGTGACCCTCAGTTTCTTGACTCAGAAATTTTCACTCTTCGCAGTTCGTTTTCTCGTCTTGACTACTCTTCCGATTTTCCTTCCGATTTCATAAACTCTGCCTAACCACATGTTAAACGGATTTTTTCCTCTCCCAAACTCTTCTTCTACTGTGAAATCTCCTATCCTTTGCCTTCCCTATATTTTCAATCTTTTAAATCTTAACAACAGTCTGTTCTTTAGACACCAAACTTTCTTTTCGGAGTCTACTCCATTTCTACTCTTCTTGTCCTCTCCTACACTTTTGAGAAATTGGCCGCTCTCTTTCCGACAGATTTAAAAGCACAAAAGAAGTGTTAGACTTGCCGACACTAATAATGTTCATTTCTGTCATGTTAGAGATCACAGTCATCCTATTAACTGGTCCTCTGCCAGAACTGTTTACCCTTCTTCTAGCCTTCACAGACGTCATCTTGTTGAAATATCTCAGATACACAACATTCTTAATATTAATCTTAGGCCTATATTTTCATTGCCTTTCCTGTCTTCAGCTTAGGTGGTTTCTGTCTACACGGGTTTTACCTTGCAGGGATTTTGTCCTACCGTGGTAGGCCATTAGCTCTCCAGCAGTGCTCCATTATTACTACTACTACTATTTGTTTCGCTAGCATCACTCTCTGCCTCTTGTTTCGCTACCACTACTACCTTATTGCCACCTATATCACTGTTGCACTACTACTACAACTACAATAATACTACTCTCTCGTGTTCAGTCACTCCCGTCTCCCAGCCCCCTCGCGTATATATTCTGTCTCCCTTCCCTTCATGCTTATGTGTGGCTAGTTAATGGTCCAAGTCAGACCAAAACAACATTATAAATTTCAGTCTCATCCAATTGTAGATTATTTGTGTAAATATATTCTCATTTTGCAGTCATTTACGTTTTAAGCATATAAATGTGCCGAATAGGTACAACTGGTCAATTAGCAAGAACTCACTTAAAATTAAGTCCTTTCTAAAAAAATTCTCTCATACGTTTAAAGAGATATTTTTTCATTTATTTTAAAGTAAAAATTAATAATTTTGTACCAAAAGAACTTTAGAAAACTTACCTAACCTTATTATAACAAGCGCAATTTAATTTAGCCTAATCCAACTAAATATATTTTAGATAAGTTTACAATAATTTAATAAACAACCATAATGAAATATATTTTTTCGTTAGGTTCAGAATGATTTTTGCGAAATTATTGCATACAGAAATTTTCGCTTGCCATATTCGGCAAGAAGTGCATTGCTATTTAAGCCAAAATCGCAAGTTTTACCTATTCGGCACGACATAAACATCTTGAAGTGTAAAATGCACTCGTCCATTATGCCCTACAGAAAAATAATAGAAATAGGAGAATTTGCTCATATCACTTGTTATTCCCTCGTCAAGGTCAGTAATGTATATTATGAACGACAGTGTGCCCAAAGCTGATCCTTGTGGAACGCCATTTGTGATTGATACCCACTTAGATTTCACCTCATTTATGCAGACTCTCAGCTTCCTGTTGGTGAGCCACTGGTCTCAGACCGGTCCTCGGGGGCGTTGACCCCCGAAACCCTCTCCAGGTGTACACCTAGATCCGTGACAGGACTCTTCCCTCAATACCATGTGCTACCACTTTCTTTAAAAGCCTTTAGTGTGATACTCTGTCAAAATCTTTACTAAAATCCAAATAAATAATATCGTATTCTTTATCATGATCAACTGACTTAAAAGCTTTACTGAAGAAAGTCAGCAAATTAGTCGGGCAGGAACGGCCCCTCGTGAATCCATGCTGAGTATCATAGATCAAATTATACTTATCATGACGGCTTCTTATAATATATTTTATTATTTTTATTAACACATCGGCCGTTTCCCACCTTGGCAGGGTGACCCGAAAAAGAAAAGCTTTCATCATTATTCACTCCATCACTGTCTTGCCAGAGGCATGCTTACACTACAGTTATAAAAACTGCAAAATTAACACCCCTCCTTCAGAGTGCAGGCACTGTACTTCCATCTCCAGGACTCAAGTCCGGCCTGCCGGTTTCCCTGAATCCCTTCATAAATGTTACTTTGCTTCCACTCCAACAGCACGTCAAGTATTAAAAAAACATTTGTCTCCATTCACTCCTATCAAATACGCTCACGCATGCTTGCTGGAAGTCCAAGCCCCTCGCACACAAAACCTCCTTTACCCTCTCCCTCCAACCTTTCCTAGGCCGACCCCTACCCCGCCTTCCCTCCACTACAGATTTATACACTCTCGAAGTCATTCTACTTTGTTCCATCCTCTCTACATGTCCAAACCACCTCAACAACCCCTCCTCAGCCCTATGGATAATAGTCTTGGTAATCCTGCACCTCCTAATTTCCACACTACGAATTAGCTGCATTATATTCACACCACACATTGATCTCAGATATGACATCTCCATTACCTCCATCCTTCTCCTTGTTGCAACATTCACCACCCATGCTTCACACCCATATAAGAGTGTTGATATAACTATACTCTCATACATTCCCCTCCTTGCTTCCACGGACAAAGTTCTTTGTCTCCACAGTCTCCTAAGTGCATCACATACACTTTTACCCTCATAAATTCTATAATTCACCTCATCCTTCATAGACCCATCTGCTGACACGTCCACTCCTAAATATCTGAATACATTCACCTCCTCCATACTCTCTCCTTCCAATCTGATATCCAATCTTTCATCACCTAATCTTTTTGTTATCCCCATCACCTTACTCCTTCCTATATTCACTTTCAATTTCCTTCTTTTACATACCCTACCAAACTCATACACCAACCTCTGCAACTTCTCTTCAGAATCTCCCAAAAGCACAGTGTCATCAGTAAAAAGCAGCTGTGACAACTCCCAATTTGTGTTAGATTCTTTATCTTTTAACCCCACACCTCTTGCCAAAACCCGCGCATTCACTTCTCTTACAACCCCATCTATAAATATATTGAACAGCCATGGTGCCATCGCACACCCTTGTCTAAGGCCTACTTTTACTGGGAAATAATCTCCCTCTCTCCTACACACTCTAACCTGAGCCTCACTATCCTCGTATAAACTCTTCACTGTTTTCAGTAACCTACCTCCTATTCCATACACCTGCAACATCTGCCACATTGTCCCTCTATCCACACATGTCATACGCCTTTTCCAAATCCATAAATGCCACAAACACCTCTTTACCCTTATCTAAATACTGTTCAGCTATATGTTTCACTGTAAACACTTGGTCTACACACCCCCTACCTTTCCTAAAACCTCCTTGTTCGTCTGCTATCCTTCTTTCCGTCTTGCTCTTAATTCTTTCAATAATAATTCTACCATACACTTTACCAGGTATACTCAACAGACTTATTCCCCTATATTTTTTGCACTCTCTTTTGTCCCCTTTGTCTTTATACAAAGGAATTATGCACGCTCTCTGCCAATCCCTAGTTACCTTACCCTCTTTCATACATTTATTAAATAATAGCACCAACCACTCCAAAACTATATCCCCACCTTCTTTTAACATTTCTATCTTTATCCCATCAATTCCAGCTGCCTTACCCCCTTTCATTTTACCCACTGTCACACGAACTTCCCCCACACTCACAACTGGCTCTTCCTTACTCCTACAAGATGTTATTCCTCCTTGCCCTATACACGAAATCACAGCTTCCCTATCTTCATCAACATTTAACAACTCAAAATATTCCCTCCATCTTCCCGATACCTTTAACTCTCCATTTAATAACTCTCCTCTCCTATTTTTAACTGTCAAATCCATTTGTTCCCTAGGCTTCCTCAACTTATTAATCTCACTCCAAAACTTTTTCTTTTCAACAGAATTCGTTGATAACATCTCACCCGCTCTCTCATTTGCTCTCTTTTTACATTGCTTCACCACTCTCTTAACCTCTCTTTTTCTCTCCATATACTCTTCCCTCCTTGCATCACTTCTACTTTGTAAAAACCTCTCATATGCTAACTTTTTCTCCCTTACTACTCTATTTACATCATTCCACCAATCGTTCTTTTTTCCTCCCGCACCCACTTTCTTATAACCACAAACTTCTGCTGAACACTACATTCTTAGACCAACCCCATACATCTTCAATCCCGTTGCCTATACTCTCACTAGCCCATCTATCCTCCAATAGTTGTTTATATCTTACCCAAACTGCCTCCTCTTTTAGTTTATATACCTTCACCTCTCTTACTTGCTGCTTCTATTTTCCTTGTATCCCATCTACCTTTTACTCTCACTGTAGCTAAAACTAAAAAGTGATCTGATATATCTGTGCCCCTCTATAAACATGTACATCCTGAAGTCTACTCAACAGTCTTTTATCTACCAATACGTAGTCCAACAAACTACTGTTATTACGCCCTACATCATATCTTGTATACTTATTTATCCTCTTTTTCTTAAAATATGTATTGCCTATAACTAAACCTCTTTCTATACAAAGTTCAAGTAAAGGGCTCCCATTATCATTTACACCTGGCACCCCAAACTTACCTACCACACCCTCTCTAAATGTTTCTCCTACTTTAGAATATAGGTCCCCTACCACAATTACCCTCTCACTTAGTTCAAAAGTTCCTATACATTCGCTTAAACATCTCCCAAAATCTCTCTCTCTCCTCTACACTCCTCTCTTCTCCAGGTTCATACACGCTTATTATGACCCACTTTTCGCATCCGACCCTTATTTTGATCCACATAATCCTTGAATTTATACATTTATACTCCCTCTTCTCCTTCCATAACTGATCTTTAAACATTATTGCTACCCCTTCCTTCGCTCTAACTCTCTCAGATACTCCTGACTTAATCCCAATTATTTCTCCCCACTGAAACTCGCCTACCCCCTTCAGCTTTGTTTCGCTTAGAGCCAGGACATCCAACTTCTTTTCATTCATAACATCAGCAATCATCTCTTTCTTATCATCTGCACTACATCCACGCACATTCAAGCATCCTAGTTTTATGAAAAAAATTCTTCTCTTTTTTAGTAAATGTATATAGGAGAAGGGGTTACTAGCCAATTGCTCCCGGCATTTTAGTCGCCTCATACGACACGCATGGCTTACGGAGGAAATATTCTTTTCCACTTCCCCATGGAGAATAGAGGAAATAAAGAAGAACAAGAGCTATTAAGAAAAAAAGAAGAAAAACCTAGATATGTGTATGTATATATATGCATGTGCATGCTGTGTAGTGTGACCTAAGTGTAAGTAGAAGTAGCTAGATATACCTGTTATCCAGCGTATTTACGAGACAGAAAAAAAGACACCAGCAATCTTTCCATCATGTAAAACAGTTACAGGTTTCTGTTTCACACTCACCTGGCAGGACGGTAGTACCTCCCTGGGTGGTTGCTGTCTACCAACCTACTACCTATACCAGCTATAATTGACTCTTAGTAATTTGCCTACAATTGAGGTCAGACTTATTGGGTGGTAATTTGGATGGTAACGACTTGTCCCCTACTTTAAAAATAGGAATTTCACTAGCCATTTTCCACATATCAGACACTACACATGTTTGAAGACATACATTAAAAAGATTAGTTAATGGTTCACAAAGCTCCATTTTGCCCTCCTTAAGAATCCTTGAAAAAAGTTCATCAAGGCCAGGGAATTTATTTTGCTTTAATCGGTCAATTTGTTTGATGTATCACATCGTGTATGACCATCCTCTCGTGTTAATGATAAAAGAAATGCAAGGTGGTGGCAGGCGAGTCACGTGAAGAATGCGGGAAGTACAATCTGTGCAACCTGTGCAAGAGATAACCTTGAAATTGTCTCTTACTCTCGCACTCCAGCACACTTGACGTAACCACTTCAGCAAATCAAGCGGCATAATAATAATAATAATAATAATAATAATAATAATAATAATAATAATAATAATAATTAATACTTATTAATTATTATTATTATTATTATTATTATTATTATTATTATTATTATTATTTCGTCCTGCATTAAATTCCATTGATAAAAAAATATGTACGTAAAAGTATTCCCATGATAATCATGATGTGAAATTTTTGTTACAGTTACCAGTTGAGGTGTTGCATCCTAGTGGTTGATTTAGTGTGTTGCAACACTGTGCTGTGCCGGGGAACACTCAACAAATTCTGAAGGTCTCTTGATCTAATTGCCTTCCATTTCCTCAGGTGTTGTATCACCCTTACGGGCTTTACGCTTCCATGCGAATATAAAATCCTAACTTACATTGTTCGTCATAATTATCATTTTAAAAATTATATCCATAGTTAACTGATATTTTATGAGGATTATATCAGCTTTATTTTGTTCGTAATTAATTTGCATTTTATACATAAAATTGAGCTTACGAAATTAACACTAGTGATATAGTATTACATTTTTCAGTGTTTTTAAATATTTCAAATGTTTAAAAAAAAATCATATGAAAAATCCATAAAAATAAATATTATTACTGGATATTTCATATGAATTTTTGAACATACGTGAACGTTAAAAAAAAATTAAGAAAAATGTGATAAAATGTTATTTTATTATAAATTTAGACGATTTAGAACGGTTTGCAGCATTTTCAAACCTGTATAAAAACCTTCTGAGGGACACATTACATATCCTTCAAAGCACCTTCATTGTCTAAAATATTAAAATTTAATGAAAAAAAATCAACGTTATAATGGAATTGATTAAAACTGGTCCCACAGTTCCTGCTAGCTTGTTGAAAATTCCAACCAGTTTACAAATTCCCAGCCAAATACCAAGGACAAGGACATGTATCTGGCTCAGTCAGTGCTTATGTGGTAGTTGTTGCATATCCATGAGGACGTTGATTCATAAATAGCGATCCGGTGTTACTCTGTGTATCAGCAATTTGATCTTGCTATGGACATATAAGTTAGTTAAAGCCTATCGACTACACGAGGGTAATTAGGCCTTCATATCACCTGTTTACCATCAGTCAAGAGTCTTTTAATCCCTAAAATAGGAATTAAAGTAAACATCACATCATATAAGCACTGAGACATACACATGTTGTCCCCAGTTCACTTAGCAGTAAATAAGTGACTAGATGTTTATCGATTGTTGTGGGTTGCATCCTTGAAGGGGGGAGGGGGTGGAATACTTTACATAGGGCTGTTTGAAGGGAGCTGAGGTAGGACAATAGCTCTTCATTTGTAAAGTGAACTGTTTATAATAACGAGGAGTTTGACGTGTTATTGTTTTTTATTTATTAAAGGCTGCGGCAGAAGCCATATGTGTCATGCTCTAAGGCGAATCCAGGTAAAAAAGTCAAAATAAAAAGGTCACATTTGGTTGTAGTTAGACATAGTGTCGGCAAACCTGTCCTAACTTTATCTAGCCAAATCTATCCTTCAGCAAATTTATCCTAACTTAATCTAGTCAAACATATCCTAATTTTTTTTCAGTGACTTTTTTTTTATTGTGACTATTTCCGTTCAGGTTTGCTTTCACACTTGTCAGTGCGTCATCAGGAGCTGTGCAGTGTTGCAAAGGCAGCAACAGGAGAAATGAGTGGAAGTTTTCTCAGAGGATAGTAGCATGAGTGACTCCGCTAGCATCTCTCTAATATATATACGTATATATATATATATATATATATATATATATATATATATATATATATATATATATATATATCTTTTAAAGCAATATGAATAATTGTAATTTCCCGGGGAGAACATTAAGTAAAATGTTGAAGGTTACTGGTTGTCGGCGTTGCAGGTGTTGAAGGTTGTGTATTCCTTAATTACGTTACAATCAAATCCTATTAAAAAAAATCTTGAAAGAATCACATGTAACTTCCCCGCTCCCCCCACACAGAATTGCTAACAAGACCTCTAGTGGGAGTCGTATTTGGAAACCTTAATGAATTAAAAATATATAATGTTTGTGCCCAAGAGTGCTTCTCACTGTGGTATGACTGTATTTTAAACAGCTTTTTCTCATTGGCAATATGGCCGAGTGGAGGCTGGGGAGAGAGCCTGTACGGAAACAGAGGCACCCAGGATGTAGTTAGTCCTCACTAGACAACCTCGATGTGGACTTAAGATCTGTTAAAACGTTTAGTTATTAATGCCGGATTCCGGAATTTAAAAGTATCAAGAAAAATGAATGATATCGATTGAATATTCACAACAGGTGTCCCGTTGCTTGGTTGGTAGCCGTCCAGATGGACTGAGACGTCCAATTTTTATTTTGCGAGTTTGTTATGAAGGCTATCTTAACATTGATATACATATGTCAGTCTGGTGCAATGTCTGTTCCTCTGGAACAAGTGAATGCTTTCTTATGATGCTTGCACATAGCGCACTCACGCTTGATAAAGGCAGTGATTAGGCGTCAGTGGCCTAGATAATCTTTGGCGTAGCCAGGTCTCAGATCAATGAATCAAAGTACACTTATCATACACATAGTTCAAGTTCCATAACATTTCTCGGTAGAGCGTAGCCAGCTCAGGGTTCCTGAAGGTGACTCCTACCACCCTCCCGGCCTGGTTTGTTGATTCCCTGAGTACTCGGTAGCAGCAATGTCTGTCTGGGTCATAGCGGAGGACGATTGAGCTTCCACCACTACTTGCGTTGAATGACCCACACTGGTTTAGCTCTTATGTTATTCGTCGTTGATTCATTTGTTTCATTTTTGTAGAAGAAACACTAATATGAGAGGCACCTCTTTAAGCTGTGAACTGGTAATTGTCACAAGGGTAACACAGCTTTCGTCTGTGCTTTGGTAAGATAAGATTTGTTCGAATTTTTTAACTCAGGGTAGGGTTAGCCACCCAGGATAACCCAAGAGAGTCAGTGCGTCATCGAGGACTGTCTGTCTTATTACCATTGTGGCCCTTCAATCTACCCACAACAGTCGACTAACATCTAGGTACCTACTTACTGCTAGTTGAACAGGGGCAGCAGGTTTAAGGAAACATGCCTAATGTTTCTACCCATGCCAGGGATTGAACCACGGACGCTCAGTTTGAGGCGAGAGCGTTGTCAACCAAGCCACGGGACATCCTCTTAAAGGCGTATACTTTATTTGCTTTAGATACAGTTCATTGTCTTACTACATTTTAACTGATGTGATGCCAATCACACAAGCTCCAAATTAAACTTCAATTGAAACAACATTTTCTTTGTGTGGAATTTTTATCGAATCGTGATTCGATAAAGTTCTAAACAGAGCCAAACGTTGTCCCAATAAAAGCTTGTTGTCTAACTTGTGACTTTGTTAAATACGTTGTTGCATCCGCCAACCCGTCCTCATAAATTCTCTCTGAATTTCTCGCATTCAGTTTGCAACAGATTTCTTGATTTACGTTATTTAGGTTCGGTTTAGTTAGGTTAGTGTTTCCTTTATCAATAAAAATTTACCCATTATAACAGAACCCCAATAAATGAAATGTAAGATAAAGGCGATCAGTCTTCTGACGCGCGAACAGAAAACGGGGATCCACCAGGCTCAGTAAAAGACTCACTGTTGAAGAATCTTTAAACAGTCATTTATTTGACTTATAGCAACAGTAAGACACTGCTAGCAGGCAAGAGTGCTACCACTTATACCCTTACAGCAGGTCTAACAATCTCTTGCACATTTGCATTATTTTCCAGTAGGATGTAACCCACAACATTCGCCTAATATGAGGGAAGAGGAGCACCCGGTGCAGGGAGTTATGGAAAAGGCCTTGACTGTCAATGATGCTCAGTGACTTTAAGGTTGTGAGCCGGACGCTTTGACCACAGCTAGAAGTTAGTCTAGACTCTAGAAGTTTTATAACAGAACTCTGTGTAATCCCGGAAACCAGTTTCTCTCTTTTTTAACACAGTTAAGTTATTTAGCTGTTTTAACCTTTAAGGTTTAAATAATAAGATATTACAAGGACCCCAATGGAAATAAGTCAGTTTGTCTGACTTTTTTGGGGGTTATCCTAGGTAATTTACACATATGTATGATAATTGTACATATATGTAGCTGTGGCTAAATAATCTCTCTCTCTCTCTCTCTCTCTCTCTCTCTCTCTCTCTCTCTCTCTCTCTCTCTCTCTCTCTCTCTCTCTCTCTCTCTCTCTCTCTCTCTCGAGTTAACTGTTTCCTGATGGTGGATTTATATAACTGATTCACCTTGATATTAAAGTTACGTAAATGTTGGAGGAAGGTGGAGCGCAGGAGAGTGGGGTGCAGGAGAGTGGGGTGCAGGAAGGTGGGGTGCAGGAAGGTGGGGTGCAGGAAGGTGGGGTGCAGGAAGGTGGAGCGCAGGAGAGTGGGGTGCAGGAAGGTGGGGTGCAGGAAGGTGGGGTGCAGGAAGGTGGGGTGCAGGAAGGTGGGGTGCAGGAAGGTGGGGTGCAGGAAGGTGGGGTGCAGGAAGGTGGAGCGCAGGAGAGTGGGGTGCAGGAAGGTGGGGTGCAGGAAGGTGGGGTGCAGGAAGGTGGGGTGCAGGAAGGTGGAGCGCAGGAGAGTGGGGTGCAGGAAGGTGGGGTGCAGGAAGGTGGGGTGCAGGAAGGTGGGGTGCAGGAAGGTGGGGTGCAGGAAGGTGGAGCGCAGGAGAGTGGGGTGCAGGAAAGTGGGGTTCAGGGAGGTAGGGTGCAGGAAGGTGGGGTTCAGGAAAGTGGGGTTCA
>WNWK01012179.1:20584-60856 GCA_009830355.1 Cherax destructor | reverse complement strand
TGAATGTAGCGACAGAAAGGGAGGAGAATGATTTTTTATTTTTTTTTAGCTAACATACACGTAAATGTAAATATCTTTTTTTTACCTTATTCCTAGTATATATCCTTTATAGTATAATAACATATATCTCCTCCTAAAGTATTAAATAAACCCCAATGGAAATAAATCACTCTGTCTGACTTTTTTGGGTTATCCTAGGTTTTCTACACATATGCTGCTATGTATGATAATCTATGTAACTGTATTTGTGTATAAATGAATAAACTTACTTAATTACTAGCTGCACAAAAATCAGGGACCTTTACATCATTATAGTTATTCAGGAATTTCAGTAATTTATTGAAATTGAGTGATTTGTGATTGATTTTCCCAAGAACTTCATTAACCTGATGATTGTAAATTAGAAATTTCTTATTAGCAAAAAACCAAGCCAAATCATGTTATTTACTCTTGTCAATTCTGTCACAAACTGTGGGTCGTATCTAGAAATTACTGGACCCAAGACGTCCTGTGAAATTCCTCGAAATAATTTGGCTAAATGTAAACTTTCATTTTAAAATAACATTTACGTATCTTAGATACCTTTGAAGTTTCTTTCTGTAGAAGTTTACCATTTTCCTTGTTTAGGTTTTTGATATTTTTCACATCGCCACTCCACAACCCTTCCTCTTGACCCCATCTGTTTGCAATAATTTATAGCCTTGCATGTCACACTCAGAAGGCATTTCTCCAGCTTTCATGGTGAACCAGATCTCTCTTATGAGAATAATATCTATGCTTCCTGTACACGCAACTAATCTTAGCTCATCTATCTTATTTCTAGTGTTCTTACTATTACTATAGTAATACTTTTGCAGGTTAATCACTCGCTGTCCTCTACAGTCTTTCTTTGTTTAAAAAGAAGTTTCTTTGCTTTTATTAATAACTATATGATAAACAATGTCTTTTGAATATTTTCCATAGGTATCTTGGCCATGTTTGTTCCTGTCATCAATCGGCGTTGCAACATATTTGCTGCCCATGCACAACCATACCTCTATCTTTTATAAGTTTAATGGCTCCCTCGACAGAGCTAGTTAATGCTACAACTCCTGCCCCAGCGAGATGTACCCGATCTCTTGCATACATATCATAGTTCCCATAGAAAGTGTCCCATTTATCAATGAGTAGGATTGCATGTTCTCTGCAGTACTTGTTTAGTCAATAATTTACACCAATTGCCCTAGACATCAATTCATTTCCCATTCCGCTTCTTGGTAGTATGCTACATATAATCGAAACCCCTCCCTTAGACCTAATTACATCAATAGCTGTCCTTACGTAAATAGCAGTTCCTCTCTCTTGCCCTTTCCAATATAATTTCCACCAACTCTGAGGCAAACAATGGGCTTATTCTCAAAACCTGACAAGGAAACAAAACCTGTTTCACCTTTCTATCCCTGATACTGAAGGCACATTCCATGTATTTAAGCTATGAATCAAGGACCACAAAGATATTCTTACCTATTTTAGCAGAGGAATTGATCGTACCTTCATCCTAACTGACCACTGGAAATTCGTCTTGAAGGACAAAATGAAGTAGCTGCTTGGGGCAAACTCTAATCTAAATTTCAGCAAAGTGAGAGACGAAGAGGATTAATACTTTTTGCAGTTCAATCAACAGGTTAACTCGAGATCCAACATGGAGGGGATTGACAAGTCATTGACACTGAAGGAAATTCACCAACATGGAACAGAAATGAAATACCATGCCTGTTAGGCAGGAGACCATGCATGAAGCATACTGGTGTGCCCAGTACTAGGAAGAAACATAGCTTGTAACCGGGCTACACAGCGTTTTGAGGCATCTGTAGCAGAGTGGGCTAAGATGTCACGCAGGAAACAATTGCACATTCCAGACGTGGGTTCGAGTTTTCGAATATATATACATATATAATATATATATATATATATATATATATATATATATATATATATATATATATATATATATATATATATATATATTATATATATATATATATATATATATATATATATATATATATATATATATATATATATATATATAAAAATACGTATATAGGGAGATACCACCTCTAGAACTTTACTGGGGACCCTCATCCTCAGGGAAGACAATAAAAGTACCTCAGGGAAAACTCGAGGTTCTACCGGAGCTGTTTGAATATTTTCATCTCCTACCACTCGTTATATATATTTATTATATGAGTGCTTTATTAATAGACAGAATACATTGACAGAAAACACAAACATGAACACATTGGTACAATATATCAAAGATTATGAATCTCCTACAGCTCCTCCGGAAACAGTTGATATCTTATGCGATATAACCAATGCAAAAAATAATAGTCCAAGTGTGTTTTTGTCGACACATTTGAGAGAGTTTTGGGTGGAATGTAATTGCTTCTATATTATATTTGATGTTGATATTTAATTTACTATAAATACTCTTAGCCATTTAGTGCATAAACTACGAACTAGTATGTTGGTGTCAGTGACTGGCATGACGCAGGCTGGAACAACTGCCACATGAGTTGTTATGATGATGTAAAGTCTGTCATAACTCCAACACAGAACATTTTGTTTAACTATAATCTTTCATTATGAGCATGATGCTTCACTTCTTTCCTCCTGTTAAAAGTTTTAATGCAAATTACAGCACCAAGAATTATCCTTATGGCTTTGGTTTTTAAACTTGTTTAATGCATTACTGGGAAAGTTAAGTGCAGAGCAGGGAAATAAATTAATGATTTGGCAGGTGGAGAGAGAATTGATGGGGGGAGAGAGAGAGAGAGAGAGAGAGAGAGAGAGAGAGAGAGAGAGAGAGAGAGAGAGAGAGAGAGAGAGAGAGAGAGAGAGAGAGAAAACATTATAATTTTATATAATTAAGGACACCCTCAGTTTACAATTAATCAATTCTAGATGTGTTACATGATGGGAAGAAAATCTAGCTAAGCTTCACTGTCACATTTCCATACATAGGAGATAATTCTTAAGAGTAGCGAAGGAATAGATAACAGAAATATAGAGACGCTTTGTGACGTAAAAGGAGCAATGAAGAAAGCTGAGATGTGATTGGAATATATGTGTATGGTTAGTAAGTCAGAGATAGTAAGTCAGTGTGATAGTGAGTGACTGGCTTTCAGGGAATGGAAGGATAAGGGACAGTAAGAGAATAGGGAAGAATGAAGAGATGAGGAGAGTAGGATGATGGGTGGAATAATGGGATAGTTGGTGAATGTGAGTGACGTCTGGGTGAGAGAGAGTAAGCGGTCAGTGGAGGAACGTGAGCAAGGGAAATTGCTGCAGGACATCGCCAGTTAATTCATAATACATCAAGACTGGCACACGCTGACCCTCATGCTAGTCTCTGCACACACACACACACACACACACACACACACACACACACACACACACACACACACACACACACACACACACACACACACACACACACACACTCACACACACACAGATAGTGACAGGTTGTTTCAGAGAGGGAACACAGACACAAGGGGACACAACTGGAAGCTGAAGACTCAGATGAGTCAAAGGGATGTCAGGAAACATTTCTTCAGCCACAGAGTAGTCAGGAAGTGGAATAGTCTAGAGAAAGATATAGTGGAGGCAGGAACCATGTAGATGAATGGTTCAGAGAACCGACAAGTTGTTATAGACACATATGCAACACTTGGGCTTTGTGCGGAAACGTTTCGCCACACAGTGGTTCATCAGTCCAATACAAAGTAGAAAGGTAAAAGGACTGAACACATCGACTCCAGGCCGAGGGACTGATAACCTCAAACTCCTCCTCTCCTTTTACCTTTCTACTTTGTATTGGACTGATGAAGCCACTGTGTGGCGAAACGTTTCCGCAATAAAGATACCCAAGTGTTGCATATGTGTCTAATTTAACAACTTGTCGGTTCTCTGAACCATTCATCTACATCCTGTCTGACACAGCAACTTCTTGGGATCTTGATACAAAGGGATTCTTCAACTTTTGTCCAAACCTTTGGACAAGGACTTACTTCGACTAGTGGTTGATATCACTATGACCTGCCTCCCCCTGCTGCATCTCACCTGATTACAGCATTTAAGCCACCTCTACGGCCGTTTGCTACACTTCCAACAAGATTGATGGACTGAACACATCGACTCCAGGCCGAGGGACTGATAACTCCTCCTCTCCTTTTACCTTTCTACTTTGTATTGGACTGATGAAGCCACTGTGTGGCGAAACGTTTCCGCAATAAAGATACCCAAGTGTTGCATATGTGTCTAATTTAACAGGCAGGAACCATACATAGTTTTAAGACAAGGTATGATAAAGCTCATGGAGCAGGGAGAGCAGAGACCCAGTAGCAGACAGCGAAGAGGCGGGGCCAGGAGCTGAGTCTTGACCCCTGCAACCACAATTAGGTGAGTACAATTAGGTGAGTACACACACACTCACACACACACACACACAAACACACACAGCAAGTGCAATGTTATAAAGATTAGGGATAGGAAAACCGACCACAGATGGAGTACAGTGTCAGAGACAAAGGCTGAAGCCTCACTGAAGGAGAACCTCAGTGTGGTCATTGTGCCGAGCATATCACCCTCAGGCGCACATCAGCCGAATATTTGCTGCAACAAATGCTCATCTGGCAAATATAAGACTAGCTTTAGGACAACTAACAAACAAGTTTTTCACGATATTACATACAGTGTACGTCAAGCCCATACTAGAGTATGCACCACACACCTGGACAAGAATGTTAGAACAACCAAATATTGCTGAAAACTAGCAAGCCTGCCCCCTCTCTCTCTCTCTCTCTCTCTCTCTCTCTCTCTCTCTCTCTCTCTCTCTCTCTCTGTGAGCCGTCCCTTTTGATACTCAGAGTGGACACTCACACTGGAAATAGATACTAGCCCTTTCAGGGTCCGTGCCGTAGTTCTACGGCTTTAAGTTGAGGGTCCAAACCGTAGTTCTACTGTCATATGTACCATATGTAATATACTTGTGTAGTATAGCATAGTACCAACCATTTATAGTTAGGCTCCCTTTTCAAACCTGTGACGTCACGAGCCCCTGATGTGAGACACCAGCCCAAGACATCCTCCCTCACTCTCGACATAGGCGTATAACTGAACAGACGGCTGGGCTCCCCTTTCCTCACTGACTCTTTCAATATACCGTTACCGCCCATCAAGAGAGTTTCACTACGACCAACCATTATCTCCCAGAACCCGTACAACACTTCGCCATGAGCTCAACTCACTCAGATAAGCTGTGAGCGGTAAATTTGGGCCTAGATATGAGAGAATACATCTATGTGGTAAGTGTGCACAACATAAAACAAATCCTGTAGCACACTGCATAATGAGAGGGAAAAAAATGAGACTGTAATTTTCGATTAAAACAGCGACTTTGCAGTGTTTTTTTCGTATGCTTTATATAGTTGCATTTGCGATTTGATTGGTTTTAGTACTGGAAATGGCTTGAAACTGAGCTCAAAGTAACGGAAATGTTAAATTTTGGCCGATGTTCAAGAGTAAACAAATGACCTCACACATCTAATACGCGCCAACTGGTGGGTCTAATATACGTTCACAAATGTGGTGATATTATTTCTACAATTATTACAATATTGCATAACAGTAAATCTTCCATTTTTTGGTATGAATAAAAATTCATTATGTGAATAAAAAAATCAAAATGGAATTCATTTGTAAAGACTGAAAACGTAACTAATTAACAGAGGAAATTTTAGTTTAGTGTCAGGAATGTCTGCATTATTTATTCTGCACCCTATTTTGAAATTGGATTATTTTGAACTTTGTGTTAAATTGGCTAAATTACCAATTTCCGATCACTTTATTTTGTAGTTGAAACAGTTGACTGGGTGATTTCCTGTTTCAATCGATAGAATAGAAGTAATACTAGGTAAATAGCTAAGAATTTGGTCAACTCGAATAATGTAATTGGCCTAAAATGGGAGTCAAAGTCGGCAAAATCGCCGATGCGTAAATATCGCTGACGCATCAAAATTCGCGAGAGCATAATTTCGTCAATTTTCCATCAAATTTCGTACTTTTTATTTTATTACCTTCAGAAAAAGATTCTCTACCATTTCATGAGAATTTTTTTTTTTTTTTTGAAAATTCTTGGACCCTGGTGGTCACTTTGAAATTTGGCCTCTCGACCCTGAAAGGGCTAGTCTCTCACACTGGACACACACTGGGCACACACACACACTGGACACACACACACACTGGACACACACACACACTGAACACACACTGGACACACACTAGACACGCTCACTGGACACACACACACTGGACACATACACACACACACACTGGACACACACACTGGACACTCACACTGGACACACACTAGACACACACTGGACAAACACACTGGACACACACACACTGGACAGACACTGGATAAACACACTGGACACACACACTAGACACAATGAACGCTCACACTGGACAATCACACTGGACACACACAGGACACACACACTGGACACACACACTGGACACACACGCACTGGACACTCACACTGGACACTCACACTGGACACTCACACTGGACACTCACACTGGACACACACACTGGACAACACTGGAACACACTCTGGAACACACACTGGACACACACACTGAACACACACTGGACACACACTGGACACACACACTAGAACACACTAGACACACACTGGACACACAGTGGACACACACAGTGGACACACACACTAGACACACACTGGACACATACAATGGACACACACACTGGACACTCACTAGATTCACACTGGACTCACACTGGACACACACTGGACACACACTGGACACACACACACTGGTCATACACTGGACACACACACACTGGACATACACTGGACACACACACTGGATACACACACACTGGATACACACACACACTGGACACACAGTGGATACACGCACACTAAACACACACTGGATACACACACTGGACACACACACTGGACACACACACTGAACACACACACTGGACACACACTAAACACTCACACTGGACACACAAACACTGGACACACACACTGGACACACACTTGACACACACGCTGGACACTCACATTAGACACACACACACTCACACACACACTGGAGACACACTAAATACTCACACTGGACATACACACACTTAACACACACACACTGGACACACACACGGAACACACACATTGGACACTCATACACTGGACTGATACTCACACACACTGAACTCACACTGGACACGCACTAGACACACACTGGACGCACACTGGACACACACAAGACACACACTGGGCACACACACTAGAGACACACTGGACACCCACACTCGGGACACACACTGGACTCATACACTAGACACACACTGGACACATACACTGGACACTCACTAGACACATACTGGACTCACACTGGACACACACTTTACACACACACACACTGGAAAAACACTGGACACAGACACAGACACACACACACTGGACACACACTCACTGGACACACACACGCACACACTGGATACTAACTCTAGACACTCACACTGGATGCACACACTGGACACACACGCACTGGTCACACACACTGGACACACACACTGGACACACACTTGACACACACGCTGGACACTCACACTAGACACACACTCACACACACACTGGACACACTCACTGGACACACACAATGGACTCACACTAAACACTCACACTGGATACACACACTAGACACACACACTGGACACACACATTGGACATACACACTGGACACACGCACTGGACACACACTTTATACACACAAAATGGACACACACACTGGACACACATACTGAACACACATACACACACTGGACACACACTGGACACACGCTGGACACATACTTACACACACTGGACACTCACACAGTGAACACACACACTGGATACACACACTGGACACACACTCGACACACACACTGAACACTCTGGACACACATTAAACACTCACACTGGACACTGAGGTGTGTTCGCTTGCTGATGGAGGGTGGGATGCCGTTGGAGGCGATGCAAAGATAGGATCCCATCTGAAGACGTGACACCTTCTTCAAGATCAAGGTCTCTCCTTGAACCTCCCTGGCCGAGCCTCCTCCCGGTGTCACCACGCCCATACCGGCGCCCTGATAACTTCCTCTTCGTTCTCCACTCTGCTGCGGCGCCCGCAACACTCCATCAACGCCCACACTGTGACCTGTGAGTTGATCCACGCACACGTCCCAACGTCCACGTTGAGTACGTAGGAAAAAAGGAAAAATGATGAACCAACAACACAGCAGCAGAAATAAAGATATACAGAAATTAGTAAGTTGTTATGATAGACGCATATTTGGATATACAGACACAGTGACACACTCACATTCATTATATATATATATATATATATATATATATATATATATATATATATATATATATATATATATATATATATATATATTTGAATTAAGTCCTTTCTAAAAAAATCTTATACGTTTAAAGTAAAAATTAATAATTTCGTACCAAAACAACCTTAGAATGCTTACCTAACCTTATTATAACAAGCGCAATTTAATTTAGCCTAATCCATCTAAATATGTTTTACATAAGTTTACAATAATTTGATAATAAACAAACACAATGAAATATATTTTTTTTCGTTAGGTTCAGTCCTACTGGATGTGCTACTCTTAAAGATTGTGTGGTTCAGTGGACTAGAGCGTCATGTGTTTTCGCTCACCATGAGGTGGGCCAAAGCATCATGGGTTCGACCACAAGTTATTGATAAGTTTATATATATATATATATATATATATATGTCGTGCCGATTAGGTAAAACTTGCGATTTTGGCTTAAATAGCAACACTCACCTTGCCATATAAGACAAGTGAAAATTTGTGTATGCAATAATTTCAACAAAATCATTCTGAACATAACGAAAAAAATATATTTCATTGTGTTTGTTTATTATTAAATTAATGTTAACATATCTAAAATATATTTAGTTGGGTTAGGCTAAATTAAATTGCGCTTGTTGTAATAAGGTTAGGTAGGTTTTCAAAGTTTCTCTTGGTACAAAATTATAAATTCTTACATTAACATAAATTAAAAATATATCTTTAAACGTATAAGAGAACATTTTAGAAAGGACATAATATTAGATGAGTTCTTGCTAATTGACCAGTTTTACCTAATCGCACGACATATATATATATATATATATATATATATATATATATATATATATATATATATATAATATATATATATTATATATATATATATATATATATTCTCCATGGGAAGTGGAACAGAATTCTTCCTCCGTAAGCCATGCGTGTCGTAAGAGTCGACTAAGATGCGGGAGCAAGGGGCTAGTAACCTCTTCTCCTGTATACATTACTAAAGTTAAAAAGAGAAACTTTGTTTTTCTTTGGACCACCAAGCGGCCGATTTGTTGAAAGAAGAAGATATATATATATATATATATATATATATATATATATATATATATATATATATATATATATATATATATATATATATATATATATATATATATATATATGTCGTGCCGATTAGGTAAAACTGGTCAATTAGCAAGAACTCATCTAAAATTAAGTCCTTTCTAAAATTTTCTCTTATACGTTTAAAGATATATTTTTTCATTTATGTTAATGTAAAAATTTATAATTTTGTACCAAGAGAAACTTTGAAAACCTACCTAACCTTATTACAACAAGCGCAATTTAATTTAGTCTAACCCAACTAAATATATTTTAGATACGTTAACGTTAATTTAATAATAAACAAACACAATGAAATATATTTTTCGTTATGTTCAGAATGATTTTGGCGAAATTATTGCATACAGAAATTTTCACTTGTCTTATATGGCAAGGTGAGCGTTGCTATTTAAGCCAAAATCGGTTTACTAATCGGCACGACATATATATATATATATATATATATATAGTCGTGCGATTAGGTAAAACTGGTCAATTAGCAAGAACTCATTTAAAATTAAGTCCTTTCTAAAAGTTTCTCTTATATGTTTAAAGATATATTTTTTTCATTTATGTTAATGTAAAAATTTATAATTTTGTACCAAGAGAAACTTTGAAAACCTACCTAACCTTATTACAACAAGCGCAATTTAATTTAGCCTAACCCAACTAAATATATTTTAGATACGTTTACAATAATTTAATAATAAACAAACACAATGAACTATATTTTTTTCGTTAGGTTCAGAATTATTTTGGCGAAATTATTGCATACACAAATTTTCACTTGTCTTATATGGCAATGTGAGCGTTGCTATTTAAGCCAAAATCGAAGTTTTACCTAATCGGCACGACATATATATATATATATATATAAATATATATATATATATATATATATATATATATATATATATATATATATATATATATATATATATAGTCGTGCCGATTAGGTAAAACTGGTCAATTAGCAAGAACTCATTTAAAACTAAGTTCTCTCTAAAATTTTCTCTTATACGTTTAAATATATATTTTTTTCATTTATGTTCATGTAAAAATTATAATTTTGTACCAAGAGAAACTTTGAAAACCTACCTAACCTTATTACAACAAGCGCAATTTAATTTAGCCTAACCCAACTAAATATATTTTAGATACGTTAACATTAATTTAATAATAAACAAACACAATGAAATATATTTTTTCCGTTATGTTCAGAATGATTTTGGCGAAATTATTGCATACACAAATTTTCGCTTGTCTTATATGGCAAGAAGAGCGTTGCTATTTAAGCCAAATCGAAAGTTTACTAATCACGACATATATATATATATATATATATATATAGTCGTGCCGATTAGTAAAACTGGTCAATTAGCAAGAACTCATCTAAAATTAAGTCCTTTCAAAAATTTTTCCCTTATACGTTTAAAGACATATTTTTTCATTTATGTTAATGTAAGAATTTATAATTTTGTACCAAGAGAAACTTTGAAAACCTACCTAACCTTATTGCAACAAGCGGAATTTAATTTAGCCTAACCCAACTAAATATATTTTAGATACGTTAACATTAATTTAATAATAAACAAACACAATGAAATATATTTTTTCGTTATGTTCAGAATGATTTTGGCGAAATTATTGCAAACACAAATTTTCACTTGTCTTATATGGCAAGGTGAGCGTTCATTTAAGCCAAAATCGCAAGTTTTACCTAATCGGCACGACATATATATATATATATATATATATATATATATATATATATATATATATATATATATATATATATATATATATATATATGTTAGGCTAAATTAAATTGCGCTTGTTGTAATAAGGTTAGGTAGGTTTTCAAAGTTTCTCTTGGTACAAAATTATAAATTTTTACTTTAACTTAAATGAAAAAAATATATCTTTAAACGTATAAGAGAAATTTTTAGAAAGGACTTAATTTTAAATGAGTTCTTGCTAATTGAAGGGGGTAGGCGAGTTTCAGTGGGGAGAAATAAATGGGATTAGGTCAGGAGTATCTGAGAGAGATAGAGCTAAGGAAGGGGTAGCAATAATGTTGATGGATCAGTTATGGAAGAAGAAGAGGGAATATAAATGTGTAAATTCAAGGATTATGTGGATTAAAATAAGGGTAGGATGCGAATAGTGGGTCATAATAAGCGTATATACACCAGGAGAACAGATTAGTGTAGAGGAGAGAGAGAGATTTTGGGAAATGTTAAGCGAATGTATAGGAACTTTTGAACCAAGTGAGAGAGTAATTGTGGTAGGGGACCTAAATGCTAAAGTAGGAGAAACATGTAGAGAGGGTGTGGTAGGTAAGTTTGGGGTGCCAGGTGTAAATGATAATGGGAGCCCTTTGATTGAACTTTGTATAGAAAGGGGTTTAGTTATAGGTAATACATATTTTAAGAAAAAGAGGATAAATAAGTATACAAGATATGATGTAGGGCGTAATGACAGTAGTTTGTTGGACTATGTATTGATAGATAAAAGACTGTTGAGTAGACTTCAGGATGTACATGTTTATAGAGGAGCAACAGATATATCAGATCACTTTTTAGTTATAGCTACAGTGGGAGAAAAAGGTAGATGGGATACAAGGAAAATAGAAACAGTAAGTAAGAGAGAGGTGAAGGTTTATAAACTAAAAGAGGAGGATAGATGGGCTAGTGAGAGTGTAGGTAATGGGGTCGAATATGTATGGAGTAGATTTAAAAATGTAGTGTTAGAGTGTTCAGCAGAAGTTTGTGGTTACAGGCGAGTGGGTGCGTGAGGGAAGAAGAGCGATTGGAGGAATGATGATGTAAAGAGAGTAGTAAGGGAGAAAAAGTTAGTATATGAGAGGTTTTTACAATGTAGAAGAGATGCAAGGAGGGAAGAGTATATGGAGAGAAAAAGAGAGGTTAAGAGAATGGTGAAGCAATGTAAAAAGAGAGCAAATGAGAGAGTGGGTGAGATGTTATCAACAAATTTTGTTGAAAAAAGAAAAGTTTTGGAGTGAGATTAATGTTGAGGAAGCCTAGGGAACAAATGGATTTGACAGTTAAAAATAGGAGATGAGAGTTATTAAATGGAGAGTTAGAGGTATCGGGAAGATAGAGGGAATATTTTGAGGAGTTGTTAAATGTTGATGAAGATAGGGAAGCTGTGATTTCGTGTATAGGGCAAGGAGGAATAACATCTTGTAGGAGTGTGGAAGAGCCAGTTGTGAGTGTGGGGGAAGTTCGTGAGGCAGTGGGTAGAATGAAAGGGGGTAAGGCAGCTGGGATTGATGGGATAAAGATAGAAATGTTAAAAGCAGGTAGGGATATAGTTTTGGAGTAGTTGGTGCTTTTATTTATTAAATGTATGGAACAGGGTAAGGTACCTAGGGATTGGCAAGAACTCATCTAAAATTATGTCCTTTCTAAAATTTTCTCATATACGTTTAAAGATATATTTTTTTTCATTTATGTTAATGTAAGAATTTATAATTTTGTACCAAGAGAAACTTTGAAAACCTACCTAACCTTATTACAACAAGCGCAATTTAATTTAGCCTAACCCAATTAAATATATTTTAGATACGTTAATATAAATTTAATAATAAACAAAAACAATGAAATATATTTTTTTCGTTATGTTGAGAATGATTTTGGCGAAATTATTGCATACACAAATTTTCACTTGTCTTATATAGCAAAATGAGCGTTGCTATTTAGCCAAAATCGCAAGTTTTACCTAATCGGCACGACATATATATATATATATATATATATATATATATATATATATATATATATATATATATATATATATATATATATGTCGTGCCTAATAGGTAAAACTGGTCAAATACAAGAACTCTTTTAAAATATATATATATATATACATATACGTATATATATGTCGTGCCGATTATTTAAAACTTGCGATTTTGGCTTAAATATCAACGCTCACCTTGCCATATAAGACAAGTGAAAATTTGTGTATGCAATAATTTCGCCAAAATCATTCTGAACATAACGAAAAAATATATTTCATTGTGTTTGTTCATTATTTAATTAAAGTTAACGTATCTAAAATATATTTAGTTGGTTTAGGCTAAATTAAATTGCGCTTGTTGTAATAAGGTTAGGTAGGTTTTCATAGTTTCTCTTGGTACAAAATTATAAATTTTACATTAACATAAATGAAAAATATATCTTTAAACATATAAGAGAAAATTTTAGAAAGGACTTAATTTTAGATGAGTTCTTGCTAATTGACAGTTTTACCTAATCGGTACGACATATATATATGTCGTGCCGATTAGGTAAACTTGCGATTTTGCTTAAATAGCAACGCTCACCTTGCCATATAAGACAAGTGAAAATTTGTGTATGCAATAATTTGCCAAAATCATTCTGAACATAACGAAAAAATATATTTCATTGTGTTTGTTTATTATTAAATTAATGTTAACGTATCTAAAATATATTTAGTTGGGTTAGGCTAAATTAAATTGCGCTTGTTGTAATAAGGTTAGGTAGGTTTTCAAAGTTTCTCTTGGTACAAAATTATAAATTCTTACATTAACATAAATGAAAAAAAGTATATCTTTAAACGTATAAGAGAAAATTTTAGAAAGGACTTAATTTTAGATGAGTTCTTGCTAATTGACCAGTTTACCTAATCGGCACGACATATACATATATACATATATATATATATGTCGTGCCGATTAGGTAAAACGTACGATTTTGGCTTAAATAGCAACGCTCTTCTTGCCATATAAGACAAGTGAAAATTTGTGTATGCAATAATTTCGCCAAAATCATTCTGAACATAACGTAAAAAATATATTTTATTGTGTTTGTTTATTATTAAATTAATGTTAACGTATCTAAAATATATTTAGTTGGGTTAGGCTAAATTAAATTGCACTTGTTGTAATAAGGTTAGGTAGGTTTTCAAAGTTTCTCTTGGTACAAAATTATAAATTCTTACATTAACATAAATGAAAAAAATATATCTTTAAACGTATAAGAGAAAATTTTAGAAAGGACTTAATTTTAGATGAGTTCTTGCTATATATATATATATATATATATATATATATATATATATATATATATATATATATATATACATATCATTGCGTTTGTTTATTATTAAATTAATGTTAACGTATCTAAAATATATTTAGTTGGGTTAGGCTAAATTAAATTGCCTTGTTGTATTAAGGTTAGGTAGGTTTTCAAAGTTTCTCTTGGTACAAAATTATAAATTCTTACATTAACATAAATGAAAAAATATATCTTTAAACGCATAAAAGAAAATTTTAGAAAGGACTTAATTTTAGATGAGTTCTTGCTAATTGACCAGTTTTACCTAATCGACGACATATATATATATATATATATATATATATATATATATATATATATATATATATATATATATATATATATATATATATATATATATATATATATATATATATATATATATATATATATATATAAGTTAGGTAGGTTTTCAAAGTTTCTCTTGGTACAAAATTATAAATTCTTACATTAACATAAATGAAAAAATATATCTTTAAACGTAAAAGAAAATTTTTGAAAGAACCTAATTATAAATGAGTTCTTGCTAATTGACCAGTTTTACCTAATCGGCACGACTATATATATATATATATATATATATATATATATATATATATATATATATATATATATATATATATATATATATATATATATATATATGTCGTGCCGATTAGGTAAAACTGGTCAATGCAAGAATCATATATAGGTTCTTTCAAATTTCTCTTTACGTTTAAAGATATATTTTTCATTTATGTTAATGTAAGAATTTTTGACCAAGAAAACTTGAAACCTACCTAACCTTATAGTGACGCGTCCGGCCGGCCTACCTAATCACACAGCCCCCATTCCTCATTCTTTCCCCACTGCCCACCTCAAGGACGGGAGATCCCTCTGCTCAACCACCACCACCATGAACCACATTGGGTATCTGTCATGTGCCATTTTCCTTACGGCCCCCCGGGCTTACCACACAGTTTGAGGTATGGCAGATGATGCAGCCAGCCAGCCAGCCACAAAGCCAGGGAAATGGTGCACCCAACAATGAAAGAAGAGGCACATGTCAGGTGTGTGGAGAGTTTCGAGCACGCAACAGAGATGACCTTATTCGTGCACACAATGGGTGTGCAGGATCACATAGGCCCCCAGCAGAGAGCAACCCACAGCCTCCACAGGCAGATGTCAATCCCAATGGCAACCTCCTCTCTTGCGAAAACCTTCTTCTGGCATTCAAATCCACTGCTAGCAGTACCCTATCCCACATTCCTAAAGCAGCTCGTCCATATGCAGCAGGGATATTTACAGACCTTCTTAAGCAGGTGACTGGAGGCTCCACCAATTTAGAAGCCCGAGGCACCATTAAAGCATGACGCAACCTACTCCTGTTTGGCAATGTTTGTCTTGCAGTTCCTAAAAGACGAGGGAAACTGCTAACCACTTCAGTCATCAAGGCAGTGCGCAACTACCCAAGAACAGATAATTGTGTCCCTCTGCCCCACCATCGCAGGAATCACAGAGGTAGACCCAAGAAAAACTCCACTGAAAACGAGAAAATTTGCGCACAGGTTAGCAAAAAAATCGAGGAAGGCAACACAGTGGGAGCAATCAGAATAATTACAAGTGACGACACTGTAGCTCCCAAAGATGAGACCACAGCTCAAGCACTAAGAGACAAGCATCCGACAAGGGACACCATAGTCGTCAACAACAACCCTGATGGAGACCCCATCACTGAACAATTAATTTTGCCAGAATCAGAAGTTTATAAGGCGATAGTGTCATTTCCAGCAGGATCTGCAGGAGGTTACACTGGAATTCGACCACAACACCTCAAAGAGATGGTAAATCCAGTAATGGGAGCATCTGCATCAATTCTCCTCACCGAATTAACAACTTTTGTCAACAACTGCCTGGCTGGGCGAATCCCAGAAGAAATTAAACCTTTCTTTCTTTTTTTCTTTTTTGAGGTGTGCACCCTCTTTTGAAAACCCAACACTTGACGAGTATGACGCACACCTGAGATCAACCTTCAAGAAGGCACTGAATCTGTCACTAGAGGATCAGCAATGGGAGGTATAGGGGTGCGCAAAGCAAGGCAGGTAGCGTTACCTGCATTTCTGTCATCGTGTTTGGCCTCCTGTGGATTAGTCAAGAGGATTGTCCCTGAACGTTTGAGAGGTGTGGTGGGAGCTCAAGACCCCAAGTTCATTGAAGCAACAGTCCATTGGGACATCCTGGCACACTCCTACAGTAGACCAGCTCCTCCCAAAGAGCACAAACAGTCCCACTGGAACAAACCGATCATGGAAAAAATTGCCAACACAATGCTCACCAACGTTTCAGGAAAGGACAAAGTTCGTCTCTTAGCGGTGAAGGCACCACACTCAGGAGATTTCCTTCTAGCTGTTCCCAATTCCTCTCTGGGGACTCGACTCGACCCACAGGCAATTCGGATTGGTGTTGCTCTTCGCCTAGCCGCCCCCATACTCACAGAACATAGGTGTATTTGCGAAAGGGCGACGGCTGATCAATTCGGACTTCATGGTCTAGTGTGTCACACATCAGAAAGGAAGTATGCTAGACATGAGGAGGTCAATGACATCATAAAGAGAAGCCTCGCCACAGCCCGTTGCACAGCTCAACGGGAACACCAAGTGCAGAGGTCTGATGGAAGTCAAAAGCGTCCTGATGGAGCCACCATGCTACCCTGGAAAGATGGTAAGCAGATTGCTTGGGACTACACCTGTGCTGCCACATTGGCAGACACCTACCTGCCACACTCCTTAGCCGAAGGGGGTGGAGCTGCAAGCCACAGGGAGACCCACAAATATGAAGACCTTCCCTCTTGCTAAAACTTCATCCCAATAGGGTCGGAGACCCATGGAGCATGGGGCAAGTGTGCTCTAAAGTTTCTCAAGGAGCTGGGTGGAAAACTCATCATAGAAACCAAGGACCACAGGGCGACCAGCTTCCTCTTTCAGAGACTCAGTGTTGCGATCCAGAGGGGAAATGCCTGCAGTATTCTGGGCAAGCGGCCCACTACCGGGAAGCTGGACGAAGTATTTGACATGTAGCTCTGAGTTGTCATTTATGTTGTTTTACTCACTATTGTATCCTTGTTAATGTATTTTGACAATGTATTGTATCTTGAAATAAATTTTATATATATTTAATAAATGATGGGGTGGTAGGGGAAGTGGAATATTCAAATGGCTTCAGAAAGACATCTAAATATTCTTCCTTGAAGCCTTTTATTATATATATATATATATATATATATATATATATATATATATATATATATATATATATATATATATATATATATATATATATATATGCAAGAAAACCACTATGAAAAATATAAGAATACCAAGCGCTTTCGTGACTACTCACATTATCAAGGAACTATAACAGGAAACATGACAAGAAGGGCTTATATAAGGGGCGAGACTACACCTCACAGTCACATCACACTAACAAAGACTACACCTCACAGTAGCGTAACATCGCACGACTCTATGAAGAGGAACATAAGAAAGGACCTGAAGCTCTTCCCAAGAATTAAGATTAGTCCAATTTATCATTAAATTCTTCCCATATTTTATTAATTATAAATGAATCCAATTTATATAAACCAAAAGAAATATTCATATTATTTTCAAAACTGCTTTTAATGAAACATGATTCTATTATATTTCTCTCAACCATGGACTTGCTTGATACAACCTTCTCAGCATTTTGAAAATCAATTGGATGGTTAAAATCTCTCACATGAATAAATAGAGCATTAGAATCTTGTCCAGTTCTAATGCTATATTAATGTTGTTTTAATCTTAGTTCAAGACTTTTACCAGTTTGACCATAATAAACTTTATCGCATATTTTACAGGGAATCTTATAGACACATCCGTCAGCATTTTGGGAATTTTTATCAAAAGTCTTTTTACTGTATCAAGATTTTTAAATACAACTTTGATATTAAAATTCTTAAGAAAGGAAGGCATATCAACCAAGTTTTCATGGTAAGGAGAACCAACATATTTTTGGTTGAATAAGGTTGGTTGTCGTGCGATGTTACGCTACTGTGAGGTGTAGTCTTTGTTAGTGTGATGTGACTGTTAGGTGTAGTCTCGCCCTTATATAAGCCCTTCTTGTCATGTTTCCTGTTATAGTTCCTTGATAATGTGAGTAGTCACGAAAGCGCTTGAATTCTTCTATTTTTTCATAGTGGTTTTCTTGCATATTTTGATATCACCTGTTTACTGTGATCTTTTTGCATATATATATATATATATATATATATATATATATATATATATATATATATATATATATATATAGTGGAGGCAGGAACCATACATAGTTTTAAGATAAGGTATGATAAAGCTCATGGAGCAGGGAGAGCAGAGACCCAGTAGCGGACAGCGAAGAGGCGGGGACAGGAGCTGAGTCTCGACCCCTGCAACCACAATTAGGTGAGTACAATTAGGTGAGTACAGCAATGTAAAAGGATGGAACAAGAATAATGGAGCAAGAGTTACCAAAAAAATAAAGAAGACAATAGCTATGTACAAACGGGACCCAGAGACACAGGGAAAGGCAATAGGAGGAAGAGAGGAAGAAGTCATTGTTTATTCATGGGCTTCAGGAGAGCAAAAGGAGGACACATAATGAAAGACAGCAGAAAGAAAAACAGGAGATTGAAAGCATCTTCAAAGAAATAGGCGAGGAGGACATGACTGAGATAATAAATTTTCAGAGAATAGGAGGGTATTTGAAGGGCAGAAATCGGCTGGTCAAACTGATTTTAAAGACAGTAGGGGTGCAAAACAGGATCCTGCAAGAGAAACCACTCCTGAAGGAATCATTAACATACTAGAGTGTGTTCCTAAACCGCAACAGAACAAGAACAGAATGACAACAGCTGAGGGAGAAGACACAGGAACGAAAGGGGCTAGGAAGAGAAACAAGGACAGAGTCAGCAGAGGACAACCAGAGTCAGGCAGAGCAAAAAGCGCAAGCACACAGAGAACCACCCTCAGAACCCCACAGCCAAACGCGATATCCCAACACAAACTACTATCTATATTTTCAGTTCCAAACCCACACAATGCTGTATAATCATACAGCATACTGCCATGTCCTCCACCCCTTCCCAGGCCCCCCAGAACACAGTGTTGGAGAGGAAACTGAAGATATGGTACACCAACGCTGATGGAATAATGAATAAGTGGGAGGAGTGGCACCAAAGAATCAAAGAGGCATCACTGGACATCATAGCTCTCGCAGAAACAAAGCTCATGGGAATGGTAACAGATGCCATCTTTCCAACAGGATATCAGATCTTAAGGAAAGACAGAGGGAACGGAGAGGGTAGAGGAGTGGCACTGCTTTTCAAAAACCAATGGAATTTTGATGAGCTAGAGAGAAACGAGACAGAGGAGAAGCAAGAGACTACTTAACAGGAACACTTCAGTCTGGAGGTACCAAGGTGGTAATTGTATAACCCACCAAAGAACCGAATAAGGCTAAGGCAAGAATATGATGAAAGTACCAGAGCGATGGTTGACAAACACTGACTGAAGTTACCAAAAGGGCTCATGCAAGCAGGACAAATCTACTGATTGTGGGCGACTCCAATCAAAAAGAAATTGACTGGGAGAACCTGGAGCCACATGGGGCCGATAAACTTGGAGGGCTAAGATGATAGAGGCGGTACTGGAAAACCTAATGTACCATCACGTAAGGGACACTACAAGAGAGAGAGAGGAGAGGACGATCCAGCAAGACTGGACCTAGTATTCACCTTGAGTAGTGCAGATATAGAGGACATCACATATGAAAGACCCATCGAGGCCAGTGACAACATGGTTCTGAGATCCGAATACACAGTAGAGTTATAAATGGAGAGGGAAGCAGGAAGGACAGGACGAATGAAGCCAAACTCCAAGAGAGGGAACTACACAGGAATGAAGAATTCCCTGCAGGAGGTTCAGTGGGACAGAGTATTGGCAGGGAAGTCAGTAAATGACATGATGGAATATGTGACAACAATATGCAAGGAAGCTGAGGAGAGGTTTGTACCCAAGGGTAACAGAAATAACGAGAAAGCCAGGATGAGCTCTTGGTTCACCCAAAGGTGTAGAGAGGCCAAAACTAAGTGTGCTAAAAAGTGGAAGAAATATAGAAGGCAAAGGTCCCAGGAGAATATTGAGACCAGTCGTAGAGCCAGAAATGAATATGCACAGGTAAGAAGGGAGACCCAACGACAATACGAAAATGACATAGCAGTGAAAGCCAAATCTGTCCCGAAGCTGTTGTAGAGCCACAGCAGGAGGAAAACAACAGTCAATGACCAGGTAATCAGGCTGAGGAAGGAAGTAGAGATCACAAAAAACGACCGTGAAGTATGTGAGGAGCTCAACATGAGGTTCAAAGAAGTGTTCACAGAGGAGACAGAAGCGACTCCAGAAAGATAGAGAGGAAGAAGTGAAGAGGCTGTTATGCGAGCTAGATACCTCAAATGCGATGGAGCCAGATAACATTTCTCCATGGGTCCTGAAAGAGGGAACAGAGGCGTTATGTGTGCCACTAACAACAATCTTCAACACATCTATCGAAACTGGGATACTACCTTCAATAACCCTACTAGGCAGACTGTTCCACTCATCAACTACCCTATTTCCAAACCAATACTTTCCTATATCCTTTCTAAATCTAAACTTATCTAACTTGAATCCATTATTGCGGGTTCTCTCTTGGAGAGATATCCTCAAGACCTTATTTATATCCCCTTTGTTAATACCCATTTTCCACTTGTATACCTCGATCATGTCTCCCCTCATTCTACGTCTTACAAGTGAATGTAATTTTAGGGTCTTCAATCTTTCTTCGTAAGGAAGATTTCTAATGCTATGTATTAATTTAGTCATTCTACGCTGAATGTTTTCTAACGAATTTATGTCCATTCTGTAATATGGAGACCAGAACTGAGCTGCGTAATCTAGGTGAGGCCTTACTAATGATGTATAAAGCTGTAATATAACCTCTGGACTTCTGTTGCTAACACTTCTTGATATAAATCCCAGTAATCTATTTGCCTTATTTCGTACGCTTAGGCATTGCTGTCTTGGTTTAAGGTTGCTGCTTACCATCACCCCCAAGTCCTTCTCGCAATCTGTATGGCTAAGTTCTACGTTATTTAACTTATAAGTGCTTGGGTTATGGACACTCCCGAGCTTCAGAACCTTGCATTTATCTACATTGAACTGCATCTGCCACTTTTCTGACCGCGAATTAAGTTTGTCTAAATCTTCCTGAAGTTCTATGACATCTATGTTTGAATCAATTATCCTACCTATCTTCGTGTCGTCGGCGAATTTGCTCATATCACTAGTAATTCCCTCATCAAGGTCATTGATATATATTATAAATAACAATGGGCCTAAGACTGATCCCTGTGGAACACCACTTGTTACAAGTCCCCATTCGGATTTAACCCATTTATGCACACTCTCTGCTTCCTATTGGTGAGCCATGACTCGATCCATGACAGCACTTTTCCCCAATGCCATGAGCTGCCACTTTCTTTAACAGTCTCTGGTGCGGTACTATATCAAAAGCCTTACTAAAGTCTAAATAAACAATATCGAATTCTTTATCGTGATCAACAGCCTCAAAAGCTTTACTGAAGAAGGTTAATAAATTAGATAGGCAGGAACGGCCCTCGTGAATCCATGCTGGGTATCATTAATCAAATTATGGTTATCTAGATGGCTTCTAATAATATCAGCTATAATTGACTCTAGTAATTTGCCTACAATTGAGGTCAGGCTTATTGGGCGTAGTTTGACGGTAGTGACTTGTCCCCTGCTTTAAAAATAGGAATTACATTAGCCATCTTCCACATATCAGACACTACACCTGTTTGAAGAGATAAATTAAAAATGTTAGATATTGGTTCACAGAGTTCCATTTTGCATTCCTTAAGAACCCTTGCAAAAGCTCATCAGGACCCGGCGATTTATTTTGTTTCAGTCGGTCCAGCTGTTTCATAATCATTTCGCTAGTGACTGTGATATTACATAATTTATCTTCTTCTGGGCCTCTGTAAAAATTAATTATTGGGATATTATTAATGTCTTCCTGTGTGAAAACCGAGAGAAAATAATTATTAAAAATAGAGCACATATCATTCTCCTTGTCAGTAAGATGCCCAAAGTTATTTTTAAGGGGACCTATCTTATCCCTAACTTTTGTTCTATAAACCTGGAAAAACTTTTGGGTTAGTTTTGAATCCCTAGCAACTTTAATTTCATAGTCCCGTTTAGCTTTTCTTATTCCCTTTTAACGTCCCTCTTAATGTCAGTATACTGATTTATAAGATGACCCTCACCTCTTTTATGCGCCTATAAATTCCTTTCTTCTGCCCTAAAAGATATTTGAGCCTATTATTCATCCATTTTGGGTCATTTCTACTTGATCTAATTTCTTTATACGGGATAAATGTTCTTTGGGCAGCCTGTATAGTGTTAAGAAAACTGTCATATTGATACCTCTCTTCTTCACCCCAGTTCACAGTTGATAAGTGTTCTCTAAGTCCATTATAATCTGCTAAGCGAAAATCTGGGACCATTACTGAATTATCCCTACTATCATACATCCATTCAATGCTAAAGGTAATTGACTTGTGGTCGCTTAAGCCGAGTTCCTCTGTAATTTCTAAATTATTAACAAGGGTTTCCTTGCTTGCCAGAACCAAGTCAAGTAGGTTATTTCCCTTGTAGGTTCTGTTACAAACTGCTTCAAAAGCAATCCTGAACTACTTCTAAAAAGTCGTTAGATTCTAAATTCCCTGTCATGAAATTCCAATCAATCTGACTAAAGTTAAAGTCCCCTAGAATTACTACGTTATCGTGTCTTGTGGCCTTAACAATTTCCTCCCAAAGTAGTCTCCTTGTTCCCTATCTAAGTTTGGAGGACGGTAAATCACGCCTAAAATCAATTTTTCACACCCCTCTGAAACTTCTATCCAGACAGACTCTGTATGTGTTAATTCAGACTTTATACCCGTTTTTATGCAACAATTTAAATGATCACGGACATAGAGTGCCACCCCACCCCTTTCCCGATACTTCTGTCTACTTGGAACAATTTAAAACCATGAATGTGACATTCGGCAGGCAAGTCCCGATTTTTCATATTAAACCATGTCTCAGTTATTGCAAAAACATCAATATTACCCGTACTTGCAACTAATCTCAACTCGTCCATCTTATTCCTAGCACTACGACTATTGGTGTAATATATATTTAGAGACCCTCCTTTCTCTTTACCCTTCCTGCTCATCTCTGTTTTTCCACTATACCTATTACTGTCCTTGTCATCTAGTGTCACTAGCTTTCCACTATCCACCTTATTCTGCCTATTACTAGTTCTCCTACAACTTATAATATCACTACACTGGGACTTCTCTGTTTTCCCCCAAAAACCCATACCACTAACTATTTCTAGTTTAAAGCCCTAACAGCTCCCTCCACTGCAGTTGCCAGTGCCCCCACCCCATTGAAAATTAGGTTGGGCAATTGTTCTGTTAGTGGGATGGATTGTGAAGGACCTGCCTAGTATGGGCCAACATGCCTGCTGCAGTGTTCCTCCTTTCTTATGTTCTTATGTTCTTATGTCACTGACATGTATAGTATGCAAAGTCATGGAGAAGATTACCAGGAGAAGAGTGGTGGAGGTCCTAGAAAGTAATGAGTTTATCAATGACAGCCAGCACTGTTTCAGGGACGGGAAATCCTGTGTCATAAACCTACTAGAGTTCTATGACAGGGTAACAGCAGTAAGACAAGAGAGATAGGGGTGGGTAGATTGCGTTTTCTTGGACTGTAAAAAGGCTTTTGACACAGTTCCGCACAAGAGATTAATGCAAAAGCTGGAGGACCAGGCAGGTATGAAAAGGAAGGCACTGCAGTGGTTCAAGGAATATCTGTCGGGAAAACATCAGCGAGTCATTGTATGTGACGAGGTGTCAGAGTGGGTGCCTATGACAAGCAGGGTTTCACAGTGGTCATTCCTAAGACCGGTGCTGTTTCTGGGATATGTGAATGACATGACGAAATGAATACTCAGAAGTGTCCTTGTTTGCAGATGATGTGAAGTTGATGAGAAGAATTCAATTGGACGAGGAGCAGGCAGGACTACAAAGGGGATCTGTACATGCTGCAGGCCTGGTCCAGAAATTGGCTTCTGGAGTTCAACCCCACCAAGTGCAAAGCCATGTAGATTGGGAAGGGTAAAGAAAACCACAGACGGAGTACAGTCTAAGGAAAAGAGACTACAAACCTCACTCAAGAAAAAGGATCTTGAGGTGAGTATGACGTTGGGCACATCTTCTGAGGCGCACATCAACCAAATAACTGCTGCAGCATATGGGCACCTTGCAAACCTGAGAATAGCATTCTGACATCTCAATAAGGAATCGTTCAGGACCCTATACACTGTGTATGACAGGCCTATATTGGAGTATGCAGTACCTGTTTGGAACCCACACCTAGCCATGAAGGTAAAGAAATTAGAGAAAGTGCAAAGGTTTGCAGCAAGACTAGTCCCGTTGCTAAGGGGCATGTCGTACGAGGAGAGGTTAAGGGAAATCGACTTGACGGCACTGGAGGACAGAAGAGATAGGGGGTTATGATAACGACATAAAATACTGAGAAAAATTGTCGATCCAAGTGGAGAGTGCCATTCAAACCCAAAACACAGCCCGCTGCCAGACGAACACCTACACCAAGCTCTGAGCAACTATAGCTTCTCCGTCTTAACTACAACAACCCCTGTACTATTATTTGTTGCCCCTGCTACAGGATGTTCCAGAGAGGGACACAGTAACAAGGGGTCACAATTGGAAGTTGAAGACTCAGATAAACACAGGGATGTTAGGAAGTATTTCTTCAGTCACAGAGTTTTAGGAAGTGGAATAATCTGGGAAGTGATGTAGTGGAGGTAGGATCCATACCTCCATTACATCATGGAGCAAGAAGAGTGACCTAGGAGCGACCAGTGAAGAGGCAGGTCCAGGAGCTGTGAATCGACCCCTGTAACCACTACTAGGTGAGTACAACTATGTGAGTACACACACACTCACACAGATTCACACACTCGCCCCCCTCACTCTCCCCACACCTCTCTCTCTATTCCTAACTCCATCCGCACCTCTCTCTCTCTCTCCCTCATTCTCCCTGCATCTCTCTCTCTCTCCCTTACTCTTTCCTCCACTTTCCCTCCCCTGCTCCCATCCTCTTTCTCTCTCTCTTACTCACTTTTTCTGTCTGTCTGTCTGTCTGTCTGTCTCTCTCTCTCTCTCTCTCTCTCTCTCTCTCTCTCTCTCTCTCTCTCTTTATCTTTCTCTTCCTTTTTCTCTCCACCTCCTCTCCCTCTTTCCCTCCCCCTTTTTCTCTCTCTCCCCCTCTCTTCTTCTCTCTTACCCTTTGCCTCTTCCTCCCCTTTCTCTCCTTTCCCCTCCACATCTCTCACTTCCCCGTCGCTACTGTCTCCCTCCTCCCCTCTCTCTCTCTCTCTCCTTCTCCCTGAATTTCTTACCCCACTCCCTCCCTCTGCTCCACACACACACACACACACACACACACACACACACACACACACACACACACACACACACACACTCACACTCACAAACACATATCACAAACGACCACACAAAAATACATAGGTTTTCATTCTGTGGTAACTAAAAAAAATGGGTTGCCAGAGAACAGGTCGGAAAACCAGTCAACTGGAGGATGAGACTGCTAAGGAAGATTGGGTACCAGAGCTCATGAAAAGAGAACAAGAGTGGGGATGAAAGCTCTGGGAGCTTAGCAAGAAAACGGAGGAGAGGATAAGTGCAGAGAGCAGGAAATGTTAGCTACAAGCCACATCAGCAGACGGTAAGATACAGAGCTTAAAAGAGAAGCTGAGAAATCTGAAACAATCTAAAGATCCTAAGAGCAGTATGGGTATGACAACAGGAACTGCTACACGAGTCACAAACGAGGGATCTGTAGGGAACTAAGGATTAAACTGTATGCAGACCCTATCAGACCACCGTGGAGCCCAGGAAAAGACGAGGAGGACACTAGGAACAAAGGAGGGGACTGAAGAAAATGAAAGACCTAAGCTATATGCAGAGGCTCTAACAGACCAAGCGGTGCTCAGGAAAAGCTGAGAATTGAAAATGACAGATCACTGGGCACTGGGACATCAAATATAGAAGAGAGTGAAGAAAGGAAAGCTGCGTTGGAGTCAGCTAAATCGAATTAGGGAATACAAAGGAAAATACAGAGGGAGAATGAAAGGGAGAGGTCAGTCTTTGTTTATGGGCCCCAGGAAGTTGAAGGGGAAACTTACGAAGCAAGAAGACAGGGGGGAGAAAAAAGTGATTGAAAGTAACATGAAAGATATAGAAGATGAATTCATAACCCAGCTGACAAATTTTCCGAGAATAGGGGGTTTTCAAGAGGAAGAAATAGACCAGTCAAAGCGATTTTCAAAGCAGAATCGGCTCGAAACAGAATCCTGCAGGAGAAAGCACGACTAAGGGACATATAGGCATACTGCATACCGGATATCAGATCCTGAAGAAAGACAGAGGGAGAGGTGGGGGATGAGAAGTTGCACTTCTCATTAAAAACCGGTGGAGATTTGAGTAATTGGAAAGAATGAACGAAAGGGACTACATAGTAGGAACAATTCATTCCGAGGGCCCTAAGGTGGTAATTGCAGTGATGTACAACCCACCAAAGAACTGTAGGAGGCCAAGAGAAGAATATGAAGAGATAATAGAGCAATTGTGAACACACTAGCTGAGGTGCCCAGAAGAGCTCAAACAGGTAGAGCAAAGTTACTAGTTATAGGTAATTCAATCACAAGGAGATTGACTGGCAAACCTGGAGCCACATGGAGGTCCTGAAACATGGAGAGCCAAGATGATGGATGTGGTTCTGGAAAACCTCATGCTTCAACATGTTAGGGACACTACGAGAGAGAGAGGTGAGGATGAACCAGCAAGACTAGACCTCGTATTCACCTTGAGATAGTTCGGACATCGAGGACATCACATGCGAAAGGCCCCTCAGAGCTAGTGGTCATGTAGTTTTGAGCTTTGAATACATAGTAGAGTTACAAGTGGAGAGGGTAACAGGAGTAGGATGGAAGGAGCAAAACTACGAAAGGGGGACTACAAAGGCAGGTAGGAACTTCCTGCAAGAGGTTCAGTGGAAAAGAGAATTGGTAGGAAAATCAGTAAACGAAATGATGGCCTATGTGACAACAAAATACAAGGAGGCAGAGGAGAGGTTTGTTCCTAAGGGAACCAGAAATAATGGGAAGACCAGAACGAGCCCTTGGTTAACACAAAACCATAGGGAGGCAAAAACTAGGGCGCTAGAGAATGGAAAAAGTGGAGAAGACAAAAGGCTCAGGAAAATAAAGAAATCAGTCGAAGAGCCAGAAACAAGTATGCACAGATAAGGAGGAAGGCCCAGCGACAATACGAAAACGACAATGCATCGAAAGTAAAGTCTGACCCGAAGCTGTTGTATTGCCATGTCAGGAGGAAACCACAGTCAAGGACCAGATAATCAGGTTGAGGAAGGAAGGTGGGGAGTTCTCAAAAAACGAAGTATGTGGAAACTGGAAGGACTTCAGGAAGTCAGAATAGGGGGTACACCAACAAGTGCTGGATGAAATACACACAACCGAGGAGGAGGTGAAGAAGCTGCTATGTGAACTAGATACTCAAAGGCAGTGGGACCGGACAACATCTCTCCATTAGTCCTTAGGGAGGGAGCAGAGGCACTGTGTGTGCCACTACCAACAATCTTCAACACATCCATTGAAACTGGGCAACTACCTGAGGTATGGAAGACGGCAAATGTAGTCCCAAAGAAATGAGACATTAAACTACAGACCTGTGTCATTGACATGTATAGTATGCAAAGTCATGGAGAAGATTATCAGGAGGAGAGTGGTGGAGCACCTAGAAAGGAACAAACTTATAAACGACAACCAGCACGGTTTCAGAGAAGAGAAAACATGCATCACAAACCTTCTGGAGTTTTATGACAAGGTAACGGAAATAAGACATGAGAGAGAGGTGTGGGTTGATTACATTTTTTGGAATGCAGGAAGTCCTTCGACACAGTTCCTCACTAGAAGTTAGTACAAAAGCTAGAGGATCAGACACTCATAACAGGAAAGGCACTGCAATTGATGAAAAAAATACTTGAAAGAGAGGCAACAACGAATCATGGTACGTGACGAGGTGTCAGAGTGGGCACTTGTGACGAGCGGGGTTGCACAAGGGTCAGTTCTAATACCAATGCTGTTTTTGGTATATGTGAATGACATGACGGAAGGGATAGACTCAGAAGTGTCCCTGTTTGCAGATGATGTGAAGTTAATGAGAAGAATTAAATCGGATGAGGATCAGGCAGGACAACAAAGGGACCTGGACAGGCTGCAAGCCTGGTCCAGCAACTGGCTCCTGAAATTTAACCTCACCAAATGCAAAATCATGACTTTGCATTTCGGGGAAAGGTAAAGAAGACCGCAGACAGAGTATAGGCTACGTGGGCAAAGACTGCAAACCTCACTCAAGGAAAAGGATCTTTTGGTGAGTACAGTACCGAGCACATCTCCTGAGGTGCACATCAACCAGATAACTGCTGCAGCATATGGGCGCCTGGCAAACCTAAGAATAGTGTTCCGATACCTCAGCAAAGAATCGTTCAAGACTCTGTACACCGTGTACGTCAGGCACCAGTTTGGAACACACACCTGGTCAAGCAAGTCAAGAAATTAGAGAAAGTGCAAAAGTTTGCAACATTGTAGTTCCAGAGCTAAGGGGAATGTCCTACGAAGAAAGATTAAGGGAAATCGTCCTGACGACACTGAAGGATAGGAGGGTTAGGGGAGACATGATATCGACATACAATATACTGCGAGGAATTGTCAAGGTGGACAAAGACAGGATGTTCCAGAAATGGGACACAGAAAATGGGGTCACAATTGGAAGTTAAAAACTCAGATGAGTCACAGAGATGTTAGGAAGTATTTGTTCAGTCACAGAGTTGTCAGGAAGTTTGATAGTCTAAAAAGTGATGTAGTGGAGGCAGGAACCATACATAGTATTAAGACGAGGTATGATAAAGCTTATGGGCCAGGGAGAGAGTGACCTAGTAGTGATCAGTGAAGAGGCGATGCCAGGAGCTATGAATCGACCCCTGCAACCACAAATAGGTGAGTGCAAATAATTAAGTTCACACACACACACATATGAAGATCTTTAAATTGATTTCCATTAATTGCATTTGACTGTGTGTGTAGTGTTGATTCTTCATGTGAAATTACAAGCTCTTCAGTACTTCTAATATTATCCTGGTTGTTAGTGTGACTTGTTATAGACAAGTTCCTGACAATAAAGTTGGAGGTATAATGACAGGTAAAAAGAGCTAGTATTAGTATTAGACGATATTTCCCTCAAGATTGAGTTTCAGTAACTCTAGACTTGATAAAACTGAAGCGTCAGTAATACAGATATCCTCTGTATTACGTGTCTTTACACGTAATATATATATATATATATATATATATATATATATATATATATATATATATATATATATATATATATATATATATATATATATATATATATATATATATATATGTTTGTATGTATGTTTGTATATATATTTTTTATGTTGTATTGTAAGTTGTTGAGAGGAAGTGACAGCAGAGATGAGCTGTATACAAAGATTTGAAGGGAGCTAAAATTTTGGTGTATAAATACAGGACCGACACTGACTCTAAGCCATATTTATATGGGACCGACCCTGAAAGAGTTAATGTTTTATTGTGCAGGAGAATATCAAGAAGGCTGTCCCTGTCATCCTGGGAGAGACTGGTGAAGTCTCTAGGAAGAAATCACTTCAGAACCAGGTAATGCTGCTACCTCCATCCACTGGGAGATTCAGCCACCACCATCACCTTACTGACACAATTACTGGTGGAATTCCTCTGATGAAGTTAACTAACACTATGTGAATACTTTGGGAAGATTCCAGTGCAGTGAGAAGACATTACAGTGCATCGTTTCAACGTAAATAGTGGAAGTGATGTACAGTTTGTGAAGGCTGGTGAGTGGTGGTAGTGTGGAAGATGACCAGTGTGGGTGGGGGAGAATAAGGCCTACACTGTGTGTAAGCGCCGGCCAAGATTATCGTATATACAAACCCCAAAAGCTCTCATAAAAACATCTACCTCAGCACCATGTGCCATGCTTCCAGTTAACCTAGAAATGATTATGTGTCGATGCATAGAATAATTAGAGGCATATGTTATGGAAAAACAATGCAGGGTTAATGTTAACGAGGGTGTGACCCCCAACGCCACAGGGTAGGGAAAAGAGGCGCCGTGTGTAGTTGGAGAGGGAAGACACTGGGGTTCAGCAGTGCACATACCCACATCTTTCATGACGTACATGGAAACAAATAATGTTGTATGTATTATAAGACAGTGTGAACAATATATAGTGAGCAAGTCCATGTGTAGTCTACTCCCCTCAGCCCTCTCCCTGGCTACCCCCACCAAACAACCTGCGCCTCCCCACCCAACTACCTGTGCCTCACCCAACCAAATCCCAGGCCACCATGGTCAAGTTCACCATACCCACCCAGCATGTCGTACTCCACTCCTACAGTCTAGCTAGCCAAATGAATGCCAATCAGGAGGAAGCGAGCAGCCAGGGAAATGGCACGGCTGGCAATACTTGGAGAGGCAAGTGTCGGTCGTGTTTACAGCTTCGTTGTCTCAACTCTAATGGTTTCCTCCAAACATGGCAGCTGCCCGGGTTCAGGATGTCCTCCTGTGGAAAGTGATAACTCAGAGCCACTTCAGGCACCTGAACCCACTCCAACAGATCTCATCACATCAGATAATATCTTGGAAGCAATTAAAGCAACAGGTACCAGGACACTCACACACATTCCCAAAGCAGACCGTCCACACGCAGCTGGGAAACTTACAGACCTTTTAAAAAAGTAAACGATGGTTCTGCTATCCTAAATGCTCCACCAACCATCAAGGCATGGCACAACTTGCTACTTTTTGGCAATGTCTGCTTAGCTGTGCCGGAAAGAAGGGGAAAGAGGCTAGCCTCAATGATCATTAAATTCTTAAGAGACTTTCCTAGAGCTGATAACCTCATTCACCTTCCCCATCAACACAAAAATGGGAGAGGCAGAACCCCCACTCACTCCACTGACAGCGAAAAAATCAGAGTTCAAGTGAGCAAGAAAATTGAAGAGGGCAACACAGTGGGAGCAATCAGAATTATCACCACTGAGGATTCATTTGCTCCCAGGGATGCTGACACTGCTGAAGCACTTAGATGAAAGCACCCTGCCAGGGAAATCAGGGGTACCAACAGTTCCAACACCTCTGTCCCCACTGTGGAACCATTGATTGTGCAAAACTCAGACAAATACAAAGCAATATTGTCATTCCCCTCCGGCTCTGCTGGGGGTTACACTGGAATAAGGCCACAGCATTTAAATTAAATGGTTAATCCAGTTATCGGCGAGAGACACTGCTTTCAGAGATCACAATGTTCGTCAACAATTCCTTGGCTGATCTGATTCCTGAAGAAATTAAACCTTTCTTTTTTGGTGCATCACTTTGTGCCCTTAAAATGAAGGAAGGTGGAATTAGGCCAATCGCAGTGGGCAACACGTTTCGCCGCCTCGTTTCTAAAGCTGCTGTCAGAAGTATTCGCGCAGAGGCAGCCATCATGCTTCAACCAAACCAGCTTGGCTTTGGGGTCTCTCAAGGAAGTGAAGCAGCGGTTCATGCAACAAGGGCGTATATCGACAACCTGCCTGAGGACAATGCAGTGCTTAAATTAGATTTCAAGAATGCATTTAATCTCCTGAAAAAGAGACGTGGTATTAGCAGCTGTACAAGAACATTTCCCAGGTCTATTCCCTTTTGTCTCATCTGGATATGGGAAGGAATCAATGCTCCTGTTTGGAGAGCATGAAATCACATCATCAGAGGGTGTCCATCAAGGGGATCCTCTCACACCATTTCTCTTCTGTATAGCAGTTAGGGAAGTCACAGTCAGAGAGACCATTGAGCTAAACATCTGGTTTCTGGATGATGGCACACTAGCAGGTACAAAGGAGTCCCGTCTAGATGATCTTACACAGGTGATGACACGGGGACAGGAAATGGGTCTCATCCTGAATCCATTGGTGTCCCCAAGTCATCACAGATTGCGCTACCTGCTTTCCTGTCCTCATACGTTGCATCCAGAGGGCTTGTAGCAGCGATTCTCCCTGAACATCTAAGGGACAAGATTGGAGTCCATGACCAAAAGTTCGTTGACGGAGTCATTATCAGGGATATTCTAACGGGCTCTGAAACCAGACCTGCTGCCCCCAACAACTACAAACAGTCGCACTAGGATAGCCCAATAGTGGAGAATATAGCCTCAACAATACTTCAGAGTGTGTCAGGAAAGGATGGAGCCTGCCTCCTGGCAGTGAGATCTCCTCATGCAGGGGACTTTCCCTTAGCTGTTCCCAACTCCAGCCTTGGCACACGCCTCGACCCACAGACCATCTGCATTGGTGTTGGCCTTCGACTTGCCGCCGCTATTCTCGCCGAACACAGGTGTATTTGTGGCAGTGAAGCAGCAGACCAATTCGGGTACCATGGTCTTGTGTGGCGTTAATAACAATATCAAGAGAAGCCTCACAACAGCCGGATGCCCAGCAGTAAGGGAGCCACCCCAACTATGCAGATCTGATGGCAGCCAAAAGCGTCCACATGATATAACCCTTCAAGCCTGGACAGACGGCAAGCAGGTGGTGTGGGACTACACATGTGCATCTATCTTGGCTGATACCTATCTCCAATACACCAGGGAGGAAGGAGGGGCAGCTGCCAGCTTCAGGGAGTCCCAAAAGTCGAGAAAATACGGAGAACTTGTCCATCATTATATGTTTGTTTCCATAGGCTCGGTGACCCTTGGCTCATGGGAAAAGAGTGCATCTAAGTTCCTTAAGGAGCTAGGCAAAAGACTCATCAGGGTAACTAGGGATCCCAGAGCAGCTAGTTTTTTGTTCCAGCGACTCAGCGCTGCTGTTCAGAGGGGTAATGCATGCTGTATTTTGGCCACGCGCCCCAGCTCTGAAGAGCTGGATGAGATTTTCGCATTATAATCAGTGACAAACATGTAACAATAATATGTACTAGACATGTATCTCTCACACCTCATTTACTGTATATGCCATCCTTATATCAACAATGTATCTCTTAAATCTTTTGTATCATATTATGCAATAAAATATACCTATTGGTAAAAAAGAACGAAAAAATGGGGTGGTAGGGGAAGTGGAATATTCAAATGGTTTCAGGAAGAAATCCAAATATTCTTCTTTGAAACCTTTTTCTCCACTTCTCGGAGGCTATGGGTCCCACAATTTGCACCAGAAGAGGACCCCACCCTCGAACATAAAATTTAACCCTCTCCAGTTGAGAGCTGAGCTGCCAGATGGTTCTCCTGCTGGTGGTGTTCCCGTGGAGGTGTGCGCAGCTGGTCGCTGCACAAACATAACCACAGCACAAGATGGTCTCTTAACAGCGGTTTTGTCAAACTACGACGCCAAAAATTTCTTTGTATGTATCATCTTATTTTTTTTTTATTGTAAACTTCATACGAATAAATGCATTAATTACTACACTTTAGCTTTATGAATAATTTGGAAATATAGTGTGGAGGATTCTGAGATAAATACCACTATGGCTAAAGTATCTTTGACCACTTATCTTGGTAAATCAAATTCTGATTCAGACTGTTTCAGCACTGCATTAATAATAATTGGTAGTAATATAAATATTTTTTTTTTTCGAAGAACTACTATAAAGATTTATAATAATAATAATAATAATAATAATAATAATAATAATAATAATAATAATAATAATAATAATAATAATAATAATAATAATAATAATAATAATAAAATAATAATAATAATAATAATAATAATAATAATAATAATAATAATAATAATAATAATAAAAATAATAATAATAAAAATGAATCAGCCCAAGCTATATAACAGACAACTTACAGAGGAGTTCCTGCGACTACTCAGACACTAATTTGCAAATTATTATTGATAATGTGTAGATATTTTATTAAATTTCAACTTATAACTTCTTAGACAATTTCAGAATAATCGGTAGGAAACAAATTGTTATTAAACTCATGGAGTTTTATCCATAGAAGGTGATTTTACCTAATATTTCTTGGATTAAGTGTCGGTCACCAACATTCAGACACTTTCCTTGAAGAAGTATACCTCACTCTAACACATTACTTGCATTACACACACATAGGAAAAGAGGAACTTCCGACGACGTTTCGGTCCTACTTGATTATTTACTAAAGTCACACTGTTATTTCTATTTTGTTCCAGTCACTGTATTGTGCCTTTTTCTTCATTACTTGCAATTACTGTTTATGATTATGGTAAAGGCAAAACGTGTGAGTCTAGGCTCTCCGGCCACACCCAACAAAATCTTGTTCCTCGACCGATCCAACAGGAAGGATACCTTACTGAATATACGTCCAGTCAACTATTCAGGAGTGAAGTTTGCATTCAGACATGATTGGAACAAGAAACATCGCTCAACTCTCAAAGGTTTCATCCTCATTCAGTGACAAATAACTAATGGTACCCACATTGGTAGGAATGCACCACTGCTGAAACAGCCAAAGCAAACCATTATAAGCCCTGTCTTTGGATTGCATCAGTGAAGAATATTGAATAGGATACAGCAAGCATAAGAGATACAGAGTAGCCGAGAATAGACTTGACATCCATTCTTTAGCGTGAGACAGCTTATAGCAGAGTACAGGTGGAATATAATCTAACAAATTGCTTCCCAATTGAAATGCTAGAACACCATCACAATATCTAGTGAATAAATATCGTGACGGCTCACATCAGTACCCAGGAACTGGTCATGCCACTACACAGTCAGAGTATATCCACATTAACGTCACTCGGGACTCGTAAGATAAAATTAGAGTATGAATCAGAAAAAGGCAAAAATAATTGGCCACGTTGCTGAAGACAGAACGCGTCACCTGGAAAATGGACACCAAGCAATGAACTCAAAACAACAATGGAAAATCCGTTTCTTTTTGTATATAAAGTCGTGTAGCAAATACTATAACTTGAATAAAGTCTTTCGCTCTATTTGTCGATAACCCTGACATTTCCAAGCATTTTTAGAAGTAACGGAGCAATGAGCAAGGAAGGTTTAGGCAAAGAACATCAGCGATGTTACTGATAATAAAAACTACCTCCAGTAGTACTTCCACTATCAGATTTACGTTGGTTAATATGGATGTATTTTAATTGGTGTGAACATTGATAAACCTTCACATACATTCCCTTACCCGTTGATACAGAAGAAAGCTTTAGAGAATGAACGTCAGAGATATGTATCCCAGGGAAGTGTGGGAGGAGGCTTGACCCTCAGGTCACTACCACAACAACACGTTCAACGTACGCAGCTTCAAGTGACGATATGGTAGTCATTACCCTAGAAAGTTTCACCAGATATTAATACAAGTATTAAACTACAGTAGACCGTCGATTGAAACGGTTTCCTTTGGAACGCTTTTTCCATTAAACTATTGTCAAATTGCGGTACATTTTCGTTGTACACTTCGTAAAATTCAATTAAAACAGTTCTGCTTCTCAGTTGGGAAATTTTTTTAGCGCCGCAAACTGGATGACTGACTTACTGACTGACCTGATTTACTGATTTTCTGAATGACTTGGCTGACCTGATTTGAGTGATTTAGTGAATGACTTGAGTGATTTAGTGAATGACTTGAGTGATTTACTGAATGACTTTACTGATTGATTTACTGAATGACTTGAATGATATACTTACTGATAGTTTACTGACTAGACTGACCGACTTAACTGATTTACTGAATAACTTGACTGACTGACTTGAATAAGTGACCTACTGAATTGAATAACTGTACTGACTTGACTGACTGAATGACCTATTGACTCACTTGACTGGACTGACTTATTGACTGGACTACTATCCACTTCAGCCCAGATGGGCCTCAGCATGCCTCTCCACTCCCTCCTTCACAATCACCGACTAACACCAACAACCACAATTTATGGTAAGAAATATTTTTATGTTGCATTCTTAGCCATAATCAACAGAAAAAAACATACACTGTAACAATAATGTATGTAACCCTATTTTTCCCATAAGTTTTCAGTTCCTTTAAGGACGGTCTACAGTATAAATGTTTGGCGTTGTATAATTAAGTTTACGTAAAACATATACCCTACAAAATATTTTTTTTTAATTAAACAAGTACATTTTACATTTTGTTGAACGTTTAAAACTTTATATAATAAAATAATTAGTCATCAAAAACATGTAATATATGTGTGTAAAGCGTGTGATAGTGCATGACGTATTGTTGAATAAATTATTTTTCAATTCACTTCAGATGAAAGCTCTAAATTGTCGGGCAATGATGGATGAGTCAAAGTTCTCCAGGGATCTGGAGCACTATTTTTCTCCCTCTAGTTCATCACTGTTGATCCACGCTCCAGAGAGCCAACTCAAGTGTGTACCTGGGCAAGCCCAAGAGTACCTCCTGCCGGTGCTCTTCTCTGCCAGCGACCAGACCTCAGCCTTCTTCTCTGTTCAGGTAGGAGTCATGATGTCTTGTGTAAGTTGATTGTTCATTTTCTCCCTAATGTGCAGATAAGTTCTCCTTTACACATATAAAACATTGAGAAAATTTTAAAGAAAACTATAATAATATTCCAGTAAAAGCTGTCTTAAATTTCCATTCAACAAAGTTGCAAATACAACAATGTTTCAAAGGTCCTTGAGGATATGTAGTTCTGAGTTCCTTATTGACGAATTTAATACAATCTTTTACTTTTCGTTTAAATTGTGATACCCAAATAATTTCATTGAAAAAACCTTGTATTTGACAAAACATAAATTCAGCTGAACCGAACCAAGGCAGTCACAACCCCTGAAAAAGGCGTTAGCACTTGGATTTAAAATAATCTTTCTACATTACCAGTTCTTCCATGAAGCCCAGATTAAGAACTCTCCTACAATGTCAGTTGGTGGTGTTTACAAGGCAGGACTCTTCATTTATCTTAATGTAAAAAAATAATAATTTTGTATCAGAGAACCTTAAAAAACTTGACTATTCGTAGTCTAGTGCTGCACTAGGTTTTTATGCTGGAGCAGCGAGAGAATCCCATTCGGTGATGGCACTGGCGTAGCTATGGTCGTGTATTCCTGCTGAATCACTGAGGTTGTCCGGAAGAATTTGTTTTATTAACACATTTGATGCTATAGAGGAGGATAGGAAGCTGGTAGGGCAATCTTGGGGGATTTGCGTACTCCCAGCCCCCAAGCCTGACTGGAAGTGAGGCTTGCAATCATGTCCATCTTCAAAGGAAAGATTCAATACACACTCTGTAGGTGAAAGCTGGGAAACATCTCAGGAAGTAGGTAAGTTTTGGGATGGACAGGCACCTGGTGAGTAGGCAGAAGGCATCATGTGTATCAGTGTCTTTCATTCTGCCTTTCAGCCTCCTGAGGACTGAGATTTTCTTTTCTAGTACACACACACACACACACACACACACACACACACATATATATATATATATATATATATATATATATATATATATATATATATATATATATATATATATATATATATATATATATATATATATACCTGCCACACTCCTTAGCCGAAGGGGGTGGAGCTGCCAGCCACAGGGAGACCCAGAAGACCCGCAAATATGAAGACCTTCCCTCTTGCTATAACTTCATCCCAATAGGGTCGGAGACCCATGGAGCATGGGGCAAGTGTGCTCTAAAGTTTCTCAAGGAGCTGGGTGGAAAACTCATCATAGAAACCAAGGACCACAGGGCGACCAGCTTCCTCTTCCAGAGACTCAGATTTGCGATCCAGAGGGGAAATGCCTGCAGTATTCTGGGCACGCGGCCCACTACCGGGGAGCTGGACGAAGTATTTGACATGTAGCTCTGAGTTGTCATCTATGTTGTTTTACTCACTATTGTATTCTTGTTAATGTATTTTGACAATGTATTGTATCTTGAAATAAATTTGATATATATTTAACAAAAGATGGGGTGGTAGGGGAAGTGGAATATTCAAATGGCTTCAGAAAGACATCTAAATATTCTTCCTTGAAGCCTTTTATCCACTTCTCGAGGCTATGGGACCTACTATACAAATTTACAAGTTTACTATACAAATAGTAGGAGTCTAAGAAATAAGATAGATGAGCTAAGATTACTTGCAAGTGCAGGTAATATAGATATTATTGCTATAACAGAGACCTGGTTCAACCTGAAAGATAGAGAAAAGCCTTCCGAGTGCAACATACAGGGTTATAAACTATTCCACACTGATAGGGTCAACAGGAAGGGTGGTGGAGTGGATGTATGTCAGAGATAATTTAAATTGTTGTGTTAGACAAGAAATAAGATTAGAAACATCGGACACAGAATCTGTTTGGCTACAGTTTCTCGATGGTAGTGAACAATTAATTTTGGGTGTGATTTATGGCCCCCCAAACCTGGGTAGGGGGGTGCATAAGCTGCTATGGGACGAAATTCATAAAGGGGTCTAGATATGAAAATGTTGTGTTAATGGGAATTTTTCCTTTAGACAAATTGATTGGAACAATGTGACAGGTAATCTTGAGTCAGTGACTTTCTTGATACGGTTCATGATTGTTTTTTTAAAAAAGTTTTTTCAAACCAACTAGAGGTAGCAACCTTGATTTGGTTTTTTGCCAATAAAGAATCACTAATTAATTATCTTGAGGGTTTAAAGAAGAGCTTGGGGGAAAAGGTCACAAAACATAGTTTCAATATATCATGGAATTTCCCCGGTAACTGCAATCAAATCTCTGTTCCAGACTTTCGGTTAGCCGACTTCATGGGGCTGAGAAATTCCTAGGGGGGTAAATTTGGGGTGTCCTGATATGGGGCGGTAGGTGGTTTTGGTTGCCAATATGACGTTTTCAGAGCGTAGTTCTGGGTGCCCGGCAACCTTTGTTCCCAAATAGGGAAATTAGATCTAACAAAAAAGATCCTAAATGGATGAACAATAGATTAAAACATCTCATTGGTCAAAACAGAGGCAAAAAGGCGTATCAAAAGAGGGGGTGGACAGATAAAAATCAAAATTTTTTAAAAAGAGAAATAAAAAAAAAGGGAAAAAGAAAAGCAAAAGGGGTTATGAGGATAAGGTCGCAAGGGTTAACTAACCCCAAAAAGGGGTTTTTTCAGGTATACAGAAGTAAGATTAGGGCAAGATAGGGCCCCCTTAAAGTAACTCAGGACAGATCACGGAAGTGATAAGGATGTTGAAATTTTCTCACTTCCTCTCAGTTTTTTCTC
>WNWK01012179.1:0-20484 GCA_009830355.1 Cherax destructor | reverse complement strand
AAACTGGATGACTGACTTACTGACTGACCTGATTTACTGATTTTCTGAATGACTTGGCTGACCTGATTTGAGTGATTTAGTGAATGACTTGAGTGATTTAGTGAATGACTTGAGTGATTTAGTGAATGACTTGAGTGATTTACTGAATGACTTTACTGATTGATTTACTGAATGACTTGAATGATATACTTACTGATAGTTTACTGACTAGACTGACCGACTTAACTGATTTACTGAATAACTTGACTGACTGACTTGAATAAGTGACCTACTGAATTGAATAACTGTACTGACTTGACTGACTGAATGACCTATTGACTCACTTGACTGGACTGACTTATTGACTGGACTACTATCCACTTCAGCCCAGATGGGCCTCAGCATGCCTCTCCACTCCCTCCTTCACAATCACCGACTAACACCAACAACCACAATTTATGGTAAGAAATATTTTTTATGTTGCATTCTTAGCCATAATCAACAGAAAAAAACATACACTGTAACAATAATGTATGTAACCCTATTTTTCCCATAAGTTTTCAGTTCCTTTAAGGACGGTCTACAGTATAAATGTTTGGCGTTGTATAATTAAGTTTACGTAAAACATATACCCTACAAAATATTTTTTTTTAATTAAACAAGTACATTTTACATTTTGTTGAACGTTTAAAACTTTATATAATAAAATAATTAGTCATCAAAAACATGTAATATATGTGTGTAAAGCGTGTGATAGTGCATGACGTATTGTTGAATAAATTATTTTTCAATTCACTTCAGATGAAAGCTCTAAATTGTCGGGCAATGATGGATGAGTCAAAGTTCTCCAGGGATCTGGAGCACTATTTTTCTCCCTCTAGTTCATCACTGTTGATCCACGCTCCAGAGAGCCAACTCAAGTGTGTACCTGGGCAAGCCCAAGAGTACCTCCTGCCGGTGCTCTTCTCTGCCAGCGACCAGACCTCAGCCTTCTTCTCTGTTCAGGTAGGAGTCATGATGTCTTGTGTAAGTTGATTGTTCATTTTCTCCTAATGTGCAGATAAGTTCTCCTTTACACATATAAAACATTGAGAAAATTTTAAAGAAAACTATAATAATATTCCAGTAAAAGCTGTCTTAAATTTCCATTCAACAAAGTTGCAAATACAACAATGTTTCAAAGGTCCTTGAGGATATGTAGTTCTGAGTTCCTTATTGACGAATTTAATACAATCTTTTACTTTTCGTTTAAATTGTGATACCCAAATAATTTCATTGAAAAAACCTTGTATTTGACAAAACATAAATTCAGCTGAACCGAACCAAGGCAGTCACAACCCCTGAAAAAGGCGTTAGCACTTGGATTTAAAATAATCTTTCTACATTACCAGTTCTTCCATGAAGCCCAGATTAAGAACTCTCCTACAATGTCAGTTGGTGGTGTTTACAAGGCAGGACTCTTCATTTATCTTAATGTAAAAAAATAATAATTTTGTATCAGAGAACCTTAAAAAACTTGACTATTCGTAGTCTAGTGCTGCACTAGGTTTTTATGCTGGAGCAGCGAGAGAATCCCATTCGGTGATGGCACTGGCGTAGCTATGGTCGTGTATTCCTGCTGAATCACTGAGGTTGTCCGGAAGAATTTGTTTTATTAACACATTTGATGCTATAGAGGAGGATAGGAAAGCTGGTAGGGCAATCTTGGGGGATTTGCGTACTCCCAGCCCCCCAAGCCTGACTGGAAGTGAGGCTTGCAATCACTGTCCATCTTCAAAGGAAAGATTCAATACACACTCTGTAGGTGAAAGCTGGGAAACATCTCAGGAAGTAGGTAAGTTTTGGGATGGACAGGCACCTGGTGAGTAGGCAGAAGGCATCATGTGTATCAGTGTCTTTCATTCTGCCTTCCAGCCTCCTGAGGACTGAGATTTTCTTTTCTAGTACACACACACACACACACACACACACACACACACACACACAATACATATATATATATATATATATATATATATATATATATATATATATACCTGCCACACTCCTTAGCCGAAGGGGGTGGAGCTGCCAGCCACAGGGAGACCCAGAAGACCCGCAAATATGAAGACCTTCCCTCTTGCTATAACTTCATCCCAATAGGGTCGGAGACCCATGGAGCATGGGGCAAGTGTGCTCTAAAGTTTCTCAAGGAGCTGGGTGGAAAACTCATCATAGAAACCAAGGACCACAGGGCGACCAGCTTCCTCTTCCAGAGACTCAGATTTGCGATCCAGAGGGGAAATGCCTGCAGTATTCTGGGCACGCGGCCCACTACCGGGGAGCTGGACGAAGTATTTGACATGTAGCTCTGAGTTGTCATCTATGTTGTTTTACTCACTATTGTATTCTTGTTAATGTATTTTGACAATGTATTGTATCTTGAAATAAATTTGATATATATTTAACAAAAGATGGGGTGGTAGGGGAAGTGGAATATTCAAATGGCTTCAGAAAGACATCTAAATATTCTTCCTTGAAGCCTTTTTATCCACTTCTCCGAGGCTATGGGACCTACTATACAAATTTACAAGTTTACTATACAAATAGTAGGAGTCTAAGAAATAAGATAGATGAGCTAAGATTACTTGCAAGTGCAGGTAATATAGATATTATTGCTATAACAGAGACCTGGTTCAACCTGAAAGATAGAGAAAAGCCTTCCGAGTGCAACATACAGGGTTATAAACTATTCCACACTGATAGGGTCAACAGGAAGGGTGGTGGAGTGGCGATGTATGTCAGATATAATTTAAATTGTTGTGTTAGACAAGAAATAAGATTAGAAACATCGGACACAAAATCTGTTTGGCTACAGTTTCTCGATGGTAGTGAACAATTAATTTTGGGTGTGATTTATAGGCCCCCAAGCCTGGATAGGGAGTGCAGTAAGCTGCTATGGGACGAAATTCATAAGGCGTCTAGATATGAAAATGTTGTGTTAATGGGAGATTTTACCTTTAGACAAATTGATTGGAACAATGTGACAGGTAATCTTGAGTCTAGTGACTTTCTTGATACGGTTCATGATTGTTTTTTAAAACAGTTTGTGACAGAACCAACTAGAGGTAGCAACTTGCTTGATTTGGTTCTTGCCAATAAAGAATCACTAATTAATTATCTTGAGGTTAATGAAGAGCTTGGGGAAAGCGATCACAAATCACTTAGTTTCAATATATCATGGAATTACCCAGGTAACTGCAATCAAGTCTCTGTTCCAGACTTTCGGTTAGCCGACTTCATGGGGCTGAGAAATTACCTAGGTGGGCTAAATTGGGATGTCCTGACTATGGGTCAGGTAGGTGGTTTTGGTTGCCAATATGACGTTTTCCAGAGCGTAGTTCTAGCTGCCCAGACAACCTTTGTTCCAAGTAGGGAAATTAGATCTAACAAAAATGATCCTAAATGGATGAACAATAGATTAAAACATCTCATTGGTCAAAACAGAGGCATATATAGGCGTATCAAAAGAGGGGATGGACAGATAAGAAATCAAAATTTTCAATTAAAGAGAGAAATAAAAAAAAGGAATAAGAAAAGCAAAAAGGGATTATGAGGATAAGGTCGCAAGGGATTCGAAGACTAACCCAAAAGGGTTCTTTCAGGTATACAGAAGTAAGATTAGGGACAAGATAGGCCCACTTAAGAGTAACTCAGGACAGATCACGGACAGTGATAAGGATGTGTGAAATTTTCAATACTTACTTCCTCTCAGTTTTTACTCAGGAAGATACTAGAAGAATTCCAGAAATAATAAATTATGCTCGATTAGGGTAACTAATGACATGGTCCTCAGACAAATAGAGAAATTAAAACCTAACAAATCCCCAGGCCCTGAGGAACTGTTTGCAAGAGTTTTAAAGGAATGTAAAGAGGAACTTAGCAAACCTTTGGCAAATCTTTTCAATATATCACTACAAACTGGCATAGTGCCAGACAGGTCCTTAGCTTCGAACTATAGACCAATAAGCCTTACCTCCATAGTTGGTAAATTTATGGAATCAATAATTGCCGAGGCAATTCGTAGCCATCTTGAAAGGCATAAATTGATTAATGAATCTCAACACGGTTTTACTAACGGGCGTTCCTGTCTTACGAATTTACTAACTTTTTTCACTAAGATGTTTGAGGAGGTAGATCATGGTAATGAATATGATATTTTGTATATGGACTTCAGTATGGCTTTCGATAGAGTTCCACATCAGAGGCTATTGAGGAAACTTAAGGCACACGGAATAGGAGGATAAATTTTTTCCTGGGTAGAGGCATGGTTGACAAATAGGCGGCAGAGAGTTTGCATAAATGGGGAGAAATCAGAATGGGGGCACGTCACAAGCGGTGTTCCACAGGGGTCAGTTTTGGGCCCCCTGTTGTTTACAATTTACATAAACGACATAGATGAGGGAATAAATAGCAACATAAGCAAATTTGCTGATGACACCAAAATAGGCTGTCCAATTCATTCTAATGAGGACATTAAAGCACTCCAGGATGATTTGAATAGACTGATGCAGTATTCGGAGAAGTGGCAGATGCAGTTTAATGTAGACAAATGCAAAGTTCTAAATGATGGGCAGGACAATTACCATGCCGCATATAAACTGAATAATGTTGATCATAATACTTGTGATTGCGAGAAGGACTTAGAAGTTCTGGTTAGCAGTAAACTGAAACCAAGACAACAGTGCATAAGTGTTCGCAATAAAGCTAACAGAATCCTTGGCTTCATATCAAGAAATATAAATAATAGAAGTCCTCAGGTTGTTCTTCAACTCTATATATATTTGGTTAGGCCTCATTTAGATTATGCTGCACAGTTCTGGTCACCGTATTACAGAATGGATATAAATGCACTGGAAAACGTACAGAGGAGGATGACAAAGTTGATCCCATGTATCAGAAATCTTCCCTATGAGGATAGACTGAGGGCCTTGAATCTGCACTCTCTAGAAAGGCGTAGAATTAGGGGGGATATGACTGAGGTGTATAAATGGAAAACAGGAATAAATAAAGGGGATGTAAATAGCGTGCTGAAAATATCCAGCCAAGACAGGACTCGCAGCAATGGTTTCAAGTTGGGAAAGTTCAGATTCAGGAAGGATATAGGAAAGCACTGGTTTGGTAATAGAGTTGTGGATGAGTGGAACAAACTTCCGAGTACCGTCATAGGGGCTATGACGTTGTGTAGTTTTAAAAATAGGTTAGATTAATACATGAGTGGGTGTGGGTGGGTGTGAGTTGGACCTGACTAGCTTGTGCTACTAGGTCAGATGCCTTACTAATTCCTTAAGTGTAAGTGACCTGACTACCTGGAGTTTACCTGGAGAGGGTTAACTCCAGGTGGTCGGGTCTAAGCCGGGAAGTGATGGACCTGCCTCGCATGGGTCAGTAGGCCTGGTGCAGTGTTCCTTTTTTCTTATGTTCTTAAGATAGAGAGTAGGATTGCAGATGAGCAAGGAGGCTTTAGAGTGGGTAAGGGATGTGTAGATCAAGTGTTTACAGTGAAGCATATATGTGAACAGTATTTAGATAAAGGTAGAGAAGTTTTCATTGCATTTATGGATTTAGAAAACGCATACGATAGAGTGGATAGGGAAGCAATGTGGCAAATGCTGCAAGTGTATGGAATATGTAGTAAGTTACTGAAGGCTGTAAAGAGTTTTTATGAGGATAGTAAAGCTCAGGTTAGGGTGTATAGGAGAGAGGGAGATTACTTCCCGGTAAAAGTAGGTCTTAGGCAGGGATGTGTAATATCACCATGGTTGTTAAATATATTTATAGATGGGGTTGTAAAAAAAGTAAATGCTAGGGTGTTGGGGAGAGGGGTGGGATTAAATTATGGGGAATTAAATGCAAAATGGGAGTTGACACAGTTACTTTTTGCTGATGATACTGTGCTTATGGGAGATTCTAAAGAAAAGTTGCAAAGGTTAGTGGACGAGTTTGGGAGGGTGTGTAAAGGAAGAAAGTTGAAAGTGAACATATATAAGAGTAAGGTGATGAGGGTATCAAACGATTTAAATAAAGAAAAATTGGATATCACATTGGAGAGAGGGATTATGGAAGAAGTAAATGTTTTCAGATATTTGAGAGTTGACTTGTCAGCGAATAGGTTTATGAAGGATGAGGTTAACCACAGAATTGATGAAGGAAAAAAGGTGAGTGGTGCTTTGAGGTATCTGTGGAGACAAAAAACGTTATCCATGGAGGCAAAGAAGGGAATGTACGAAAGTATAGTGGTACCAACACTCTTATATGGGTGTGAAGCATGGGTTGCAAATGCTGCAGCGAGGAGGCTGCTGGAGGCAGTGGAGATATTATGTAAATAGTATGCAGAAAATTCGGAGTGTGGAAATTAGAAGGAGGTGTGGAGTTACTAAAAGTATTTGTCAGAGGGCTGAAGAGGGGTTGTTGAGATGGTTTGGTCATTTAGAGAGAATGAATCAAAGTAGAATGACTGACTTGGAGAGCGTATAAATCTGTAGGGGAAGGAAGGCGGGGTAGGGGTCGTCCTCGAAAAGGTTGGAGGGAGGGGGTAAAGGAGGTTTTGTGGGCGAGGGGCTTGGACTTCCAGCAAGCATGTGTGAGCGTGTTAGATAGGAGTGAATGGAGACGAATGGTTTTTGGGACATGACGAGCTGTTGGAGTGTGAGCAGGGTAACATTTTGTGAAGGGATTCAGGGAAACCAGTTGATTGATTTAGTTGGACTTGAGTCCTGGAAATAGGAAGTACAATGCCTGTACTTTAAAGGAGGGGTCTGGGATAGTGACTTGAACTTGAACTTGGAATGGCCGAAGAATCGACGAGATGGAGAAGGAAGAAGGAAGGGGAAGGATGGAAATACTGGAAAAGGATGGGATGGTGGAGGAGAGGAGGGTATGAAGATCAGTGGCCCAACCACTGTGGAGCAAGTGTACTGATGTACTGCAGGTGTTGTTGGCGAGTAATCAGGGACGACGAGATATGGCTACTATAAAGGGGCGATGTGGGTGGCGGCAGGCAGGCAGGGAAGGTCAAGAAGGCAGTCACAGGAACAAACGTCAGTGATGTGTTGGTCAGGAGTTTACTTGATCAGTTTCCCGTTTTGCAATGCGTTGTATTTCTTTGTTGTGAAGCGATATACTTCAAATAGTTGGTCACTTTCATAGTTAGCGAGGCTGAGGAAGACTGATCCGATTTTGATGATATAATCAGTACAGACGAACTAGGCAATCCCGTCTTGGAGTCGGTGGAGAAGTTCAGGGGCTCGCATTTTGTCATTGAACGATTGAGAAGTGTAGAATAGGAGTCCAGGAATGACGGCAGGTTTAGTGGAGAGTGGTGATTAGTTCTTAGAAGTAGAGCGGGTTGAAGGCAAAGACGGTGATTGGTTTATGGCAGGAGTGGTTGGAGGCTTCTCATTGGTGGGAGGTGGCTGCGTCTTGACGGGCAGGGAGGCAGCTGATTGGTTCTTGGTAGTAGTGGTGGTGCGAGGTGGTGGTGAACTCTCATTGGTGGAGACTGGAGTAGAGCAAGTGTCGTCTTCAAGCAGCAATTCTTGCAAGTCATCTGGTGCAGCAAAGCTGACGACTTTTGGAATTATCTTTAAAATCTCAGCTGAAGGAGGACTTGTTGGGAAGTTGAATGCTGGCATGTTGTTGAGGGCAAGAAGTTCGTTTATCGATGTGTTGAAGGATCCTGGTTGAGCTGCGTTGTTCATGTGAGCAAACATCATGCAGTAGTAGATTTTCGTGGAGATGTCCTCCGGCAGAGGAGCGGGAGGTGGTGATGGTGGTGGTGGTACTGGTGGTACTAGTGGTGGTGGAGGTGGTGGTGGTGCTGGTGGTGGTGATGGTGGTGGTGGAGGCTGCTGAGTGGCTTGCAGGGTCTTGGTGGTAGTAGACTGGAGTTTGGTTATTGCAGCATAAGTTGGAGAGTTGCCTGGTGTTTTCTTAAGGTCTTCCTTTAATTTCTTGGAAAGGATCTCCTTTCGAACAGGACATTTGGCTGCCAGAGTATGATGATCACTTTTACAGTTGATGCAGGTAGGAGCAGTAGTGGAGGTGCAGGTAGCAGCAGTAGTGGAGATGCAGGTAGGAGCAGTAGTGGAGGTGCAGGTAGCAGCAGTAGTGGAGGTGCAGGTAGCAGCAGTAGTGGAGGTGCAGGTAGCAGCAGTAGTGGAGGTGCAGGTAGCAGCAGTAGTGGAGGTGCAGGTAGCAGCAGTAGTGGAGGTGCAGGAGCAGTGCAGTAGTGGAGGTGCAGGTAGGACAGTAGTGGAGGTGCAGGTAGCAGCAGTAGTGGAGTGCAGGTAGGAGCAGTAGTGGAGGTGCAGGTAGCAGCAGTAGTGGAGGTGCAGGTAGCAGCAGTAGTGGAGGTGCAGGTAGCAGCAGTAGTGGAGGTGCAGGTAGCAGCAGTAGTGGAGGTGCAGGTAGCAGCAGTGAGTGGGAGGTGCAGGTAGGAGCAGTAGTGGAGGTGCAGGTAGCAGCAGTGAGGTAGGAGAGCAGAGTGGAGGCAGCAGTAGTGGAGGTGCAGGTAGCAGCAGTAGTGGAGGTGCAGGTAGCAGCAGTAGTGGAGGTGCAGGTGAGCAGCAGTAGTGGAGGTGCAGGTAGCAGCAGTAGTGGAGGTGCAGGTAGCAGCAGTAGTGGAGGTGCAGGTAGCAGCAGTAGTGGAGGTGCAGGTAGCAGCAGTGAGTGGAGGTGCAGGTAGCAGCAGTAGTGGAGGTGCAGGTAGAGCAGTAGTGGAGGTGCAGGTAGCAGCAGTAGTGGAGGTGCAGGCAGAGCAGTAGTGGAGGTGCAGTAGGGAGCAGTAGTGGAGGTGCAGGTAGCAGCAGTAGTGGAGGTGCAGGTAGCAGCAGTAGTGGAGGTGCAGGTAGAGCAGTAGTGGAGGTGCAGGTAGCAGCAGAGTGGAGTGCAGTGAGCAGTAGTGGAGGTGCAGGTAGGCAGCAGTAGTGGAGGTGCAGGTAGCAGCAGTAGTGGAGGTGCAGGTAGCAGCAGTAGTGGAGGTGCAGGTAGCAGCAGTAGTGGAGGTGCAGGTAGCAGCAGTAGTGGAGTGCAGGAGCAGCAGTAGTGAGGTGGAACAAATCGACCTTCAGAGCCACAGGTGGAACATATCTTCTTGTTCTTCACGTGAAAATCGTTGGTAGAATGACTGTAGGAGAAACATGTCCAGCAGGGTGAAATTTGCTTGAATCGTTCAGGTTCAAGCTGACTGTGGTTGATGTAGTAGTATGAGACAGCCAGACCATCAGAGAGAGCCCTGGCAGCCATGTTCACGTCTATAAACGTGATTTTCAGCATTGACGAAGCATTGGGGATCTTGATTACATCTTCTAATTCAGCCCAGTCGTTGAGATCTTCAATTGATTGCTTGAAGTCGTCGTAGTCATGGAGGTGATGAATTTGTCAAGTCGCTTCATAAACAAAGATCGTTTTGCTCGCATAAAAGGTGATGTTGAAAGAGCAAAGCCTTGATCATCAAGGGTTTTGATAGCAGGTGGTGAAAGGACTTTTTCTGCTTCCTCATCATTGATGAATGTGACAAGGAAGGCTTCGTGTAGAGTGGTAATTCCTGAGAATTTCAACTGCAAACTGCTTTTTAAGGGCACTTGCAAGGGTAAGCTTGGAAGCATCAGTGGTTGAAGAGTCCTTAGCCTTGATCTTCACTCGGTGAGCCATCGTGGATCAGGTAAAGGTTCCCCTCCCCAACGGGGATCGTAGGGAGACTGGAGAGTCAGAGCTGCTATGACCTGCCTGGGCAAGAGTCAGTAGCAGAATCTCTTTCAGTGTGTCGAGTGTCGTGTATATCGTATATCGGATAGTGACAGTTGGGAGGGACTTATTCTCACCGTCTGCAAAGACGGTGATTATGTATGAGTGTGGTGAAAGTGTTGAGTGATGATGAAAGTATTTTCTTTTTGGGGATTTTCTATATTTTTATTCACCCTGCCTTGGTGGAGACGGCCGACTCGTTGAAATATATATATATATATATATATATATATATATATATATATATATATATATATATATATATATATATATATATATATACATATATATGTCGTGCCGATTAGGTAAAACTGGTCAATTAGCAAGAACTCATCTAAAATTAAGTCCTTTCTAAAAAAAATTCTTATACCTGGAGTCTACCTGGAGAGAATTCCAGGGGTCAACGCCCCCGCGGCCCGGTCTGTGACCAGGCCTAATGTTGGACTAGAGCCTGATCAACCAGGCTGTTACTGCTGGTCGCACGCAGTCCAACGTACGAACCACAGCCCGGCTGATCAGGTACCGACTTGAGGTGCCTGTCCAGTGCCTGCTTGAAGACAGCCAGGGGCTTGTTGGTAATCCCCCTGATGTATGCTGGGAGGCAGTTGAACAATCTTGGTCCCCTCACACTTATTGTGTTGTCCCTCAACGTGCTAATGGCACCCCTGCTCTTCATTGGGGGGATGTTACATCGCCTGCCGAGTCTTTTCCTTTCGTACGGAGTGATTTTTGTGTGCAAGTTTGGTACTAAGCCCTCGAGAATTTTCCATGTGTATATAATAATGTATCTCTCCCGCCTGCGTTCTAGAGAGCACAGGTTTAGGAACTTCAAGCGTTCCCAGTAGTTGAGGTGGTTTATCGCACTTATGCGTGCGGTGAAGGTTCTCTGCACATTTTCAAGGTCAGCAATTTCACCCGCCTTGAAAGGTGCAGTTAGTGTGCAGCAATATTCCAGCCTAGATAGAACAAGCGATCTGTAAAGTGTCAACATGGGCTTGGCATTCCTGGTTTTGAAGGTTCTCATTATCCATCCTATCATTTTCGAGCAGATGCAATTGCTACATTGTTATGGTCCTTGAAGGTGAGATCCTCTGACATGATCACTCCCAGGTCTTTGACATTAGTTTTCGCTCTATTGTGTGGTTGGAATTAGTTTTGTACTCCAATGAGATTTTAATTTCTTCACGTTTTCCGTATCTGAGTAATTGAAATTTCTCATCATTGAACTACATATTGTTTTCTGCAGCCCATTTAAAGATTTGGTTTATGTTTGCTTGGAGTCTTGCAGTGTCTTCAACGGTGGACACTGTCATACAGATTCGGGTGTCATCTGCAAAGGAAGACACAGCACTGTGGCTTATATCCCTGTCAATGTCTGATATATTTTTTTCATTTATGTTAATGTAAAATTTATAATTTTGTACCAAGAGAAACTTTGAAAACCTACCTAACCTTATTACAACAAGCGCAATTTAATTTAGCCTAACCCAACTAAATATATTTTAGATACGTTAACAATAATTTAATAATAAACAAACACAATTAAATATATTTTATTCGTTAGGTTCAGAATGATTTTTGCAAAATTATTGCATACACAAATTTTCGCTTGTCTTATATGGCAAGATGGGCGTTGCTATTTAAGCCAAAATCTCAAGTTCTGCCTATTCGGCACGACATATATATATATATATATATATATATATATATATATATATATATATATATATATATATATATATATATATATATATATATATATATATATATATACATATGTCGTGGAGCAAGGACTGAGTGATTTTTTCAAGATTCTTCTTCCAGCAATCAAAAAGTGAGGGCTGTCAACAACTATGTGTTGTAATCAGACCTACGATGGAGCAAGCATCATGTCGGGTGAAATATATCCGCTCCGTACACAAGATGAAAGAGACAGTTGTAGTTGATTCATACTTGTTTTGTTTTCATTTTACGTTTAAAATAAAAATAAATAACACACATTCTTTTATGTTTTGAAATTCATTAGTTTACTGTAAAGCTTTTTTGTGTGTATTTTGATGAAAAATAACAATTGTGTACTTCCTTTAAAACTGTATCTTCCTTTTGTTTTGATTTAAGAAAAAATGTATATTGAATTTAAAATTATTAGGTACGTGTCATCGCGCCTTTTGTATATGGTTGCTCCCTGTAACTTTAGAACCTGGCTAGGCCCCTGCTAGCACCCCAGACTTACCTACCACTCCTTACACAACCGTGTCTCCCACTTTAGCATTCATGTCCCCCACTCCAATTAATCCCTCACTTGGTTCAAAACTCCTTAAGCATTAACGTAAAATCTCTCTCTCTCTCTCTCTCTCTCTCTCTCTCTCTCTTTCGCTCTCTCTCTCTCTCTCTCTCTCTCTCTCTCCCTCTCTCCTATACACTCCTCTCTTCTCCAGATGCATAAACACTTATTATAATCCACTTGTAGCATCCAACATTTTTTTAATTCACAAAATCCTTGAATTTATACATTTATATTCCTTCTTCAGTCATGACTGATCCTAAAACAATATAGTTACCTCTTCCTTAGCTCTAACTCTCTCAGATACTCCTGACTTTATCCCATCTGTTTCTCCACACTAAAATTTCCTCAGCTTTGTTTCTCTTAGAGCCAGAACATCCAACTTCTTTTCATTCCTAACATTGACAATTATCCCTTTATTATCATCTGCAATACATGTCCGCACATTAAAACATCCCAACTTTATAGTTTGTCTTATTATTTTTAGTAATTTATTCAGCAGAAGGGGTAACTAGCACATTGCTTCCAGTATTTTTGTCATTTTTTTCGACACTTATGGATTACTGAGGAAAGATTCTCTTCCACTTTCCCATGGAGATGAAAGGAAATTAGTAAGAACAAGAACTATTATAAAATAGAAGAAAATTCAGATAGGTGTGTATACATATGCGTGTACATCTATAAGTAGTGTGACTTTGGTGTAAGTAGAACTTCTAAGATGTTCCTGTTTATGAGACAGAAAGGAAAAAACACTAGCAATCCTACTACTGTGTAAAACAGTTTCAACTTTCCGTTTCATCTGCATTTGGTATGAACGACACAAATGGCTTTCAAGTAAATGACAATACTTCAACCAGCCGGGGATCGAACCCGAGATATTTAACGAACCCCCAGCGAGGCTTGGTCTACTTTAGTCCACTACACCACCATGCTATATACATTAGGTGGGAATTACTTCACTTTTTAACATGTACTATAATATTCAAAATATTGAGAAAGACATTGCTTCCTCAGGTCACCTCACGTGGAAAAATTCAGTACCATGACACCAAAGAATATGAGCTAAGAAACGAGGAGCTTCCCATTAGCGAGGAGCACCTGCTGGAACCCCTGACTCCTCCTCCTGACAACACCATCAGAGGAATCGTCTACATTAAGATCAACCTCCCGCTGACTGCATCTCCCAAGGCAACGGTTGGTCAGAGAATAGTCCAAAATTTACCATAAGCTCTTGTATCATATTGCAAAATAGAATGCTATTTAATTTTTGTAGTAGATTTTTTTATTTGGTTAGTTCAAATATTCTTTATGTACGGCATGTGTTAGAGATGACATTAAACATCAAGATATATTATTCCAGCACCTGGAATAATATATCCTCCAGTGGAATGTAATGGATGGCTCGTGTAAACAATGTAACTAAGGAATAATTCAGCTGATACGGGATGTGAAACTCAGTATGAGGAGAAAAGGGAGAAATATTTGAACATATTGATAAGTGATTGAAGTGTAGCAAAATAACAATATAGAAAAATATATGCAGTAAGATTACAATGAATTTGCAAAATGCAAGAAGTAGGTAAGAAGCCCTGCACGTTACTTCAAGCTGATTACTGTTCTTACGAGACAAGTAGACTAGAGGCTACCCATCACAACCTGATCAATCGTCCACTCATGTGTGCCGCTGTGATTCCTTATTAGTTTGTTGTTAGGGAGTAAACTGGTGATATATTGGTCTAAGTCAGTTTGATATACTTACACTCGAGTCAATTTTTTAGGCTCATGAACACTAATTGAAAAGATGAGTTTCCTAAAGTAAATTATAAATAGGTGACTGGCTCTTCAAATCTAGTATTATATATAAGCAACACCATCACAATGACCAGTCGACTATTAAAGCGCGAGTCCCACTCTGTCCAGCATAAATATTGTATGAGGTACATGGCTAGTAGTCAACCTCAGAGTATTAACTGAGATGAGTCAATCGTAAGGTTATCGTGTTCTCTATTTATCTGTAAATTATATTGCGCGAATTGATTTTCAATCAAAAAGCCCAAAAAAAAAGCATAAGCTGAAAAAAATTTATTCTTGAGGTGAATAAATCTAACATGAAATAGAGAGAAAACTTTCTTTTTCCTTCAAGATAAAGAAAAGTTGTTGTGCTGTGTACCTACGTAAGGTTGTTGTGCTGTGTACCTACTTAAGGGTGTTGTGCTGTGTACCTACATAAGGTTGTTGTGGTGTGTACCTACATAAGGTGTTGTGCTGTGTACCTACATAAGGGTGTTGTGCTGTGTACCTACATAAGGTGTTGTGCTGTGTACCTACATATGGGTGTTGTGCTGTGTACCTACATAAGGTTGTTGTGGTGTGTACCTACATAAGGTTGTTGTGCTGTGTACCTACATAAGGTTGTTGTGCTGTGTACCTACATAAGGTTGTTGTGGTGTGTACCTACATAAGGTTGTTGTGCTGTGTACCTACATAAGGTTGTTGTGCTGAGTACCTACATAAGGTTGTTGTGTTGTGTACCTACATAAGGTTGTTGTGTTGTGTACCTACATAAGGTTGTTGTGCTGTTTACCTACATAATGTTGTTGTCGTGGAAGAGCATATCATTAAACAACATTATAAAACAATACACTCAATACAGTTTTCCCTGAATAAAAGAAAATTACAAACTTTTATTTTAATTAATTTTAAAAGCAAATATCAAATTCAAAGATGCACTGTTTATTTTTAGAAACCTCTAACTACAAGATATATTGTATTATTTTAAGTCACTCTATTGCCTTTGAAAAAGAACAAATCATTTAGAAACTGAGAGGTGACATATTAGTGCAGTGAAAACAACGTAAAGTTGAGAAAGATAGTTGCCAGGACATCTCAATATTTACCGTCGTCTAATTAAAGAGTTACAACAAGACTGTAGCAAGATTAACGACCATGTTTCTTCGATAGTAAAACATATAACGAAGTAATGCAAATAACTATGATTGGGCGTAAATGTATATTCCAGAGAAATAAACCAACGATAGTATTGACACGTATTGTAGATGAGAGTTTCTTGAGCTATAAATCTAAATGTAACTCTTCGATTATATATCCAGAAGTTGTGACAAATAGTCAGTTCATGATTAACTTATAGGCGAGAATAGAAAATTAAAAAGTATTTCTATATTGTAACTGATGGTGTAAGATCTATGTCTGTAATTAAAGTGAGGTTAATTGGTTTGTTATAAGAAACTGGAATTTATCTTTGCAATATCTTATTTTTTATCCAGATATTACAAATGAATAATGATAAGGAAAATGTTATTTGCATAATGAATTGAAATGATAATGGAAACAAATCTCATAAAATAGAAACTTTTTTTTTTCGGATGATCTGACTTACCAAGGCACTCAAATATCAGGTGGCGGAATACAACATAAACTCTTGAGTGCCACATAAATCATAGCTACATCAACTGCGTGTCCAACTTCGTTTTTCTCCCTAGCATTCCTAGCTACACCTTCTCAGTTTTATCTAGCATTCCTAGCTACACCTTCTCAGTTTTATCTAGCATTCCTAGCTACACCTTCTAAGTTTTCCCTAGTATTCCTAGCTACACCTTCTCAGTTTTCCCTAGCATTCCTAGTGACACCTGTTCAGTTTTCCTTTATGTAAGAATGGTCTTGAACACTTTGCTTCACATTGTTACCTGGAGACAGATGGTATTGAACTTGGAGACAGATGGTATAGAAGCTGGAGACAGATTGTATATAACCTGGAGACAGATGGTATAGAACCTGGAGACAGATGGTATAGAACCTGGAGACAGATGGTATAGAACCTGGAGACAGATGGTATAGAACCTGGAGACAGATGGTATAGAACCTGGAGACAGATGGTATAGAACCTGGAGACAGATGGTATATAACCTGGAGACAGATGGTATAGAACCTGGAGACAGATGGTATAGAAGCTGGAGACAGATGGTATAGAACCTGGAGACAGATGGTATAGAAGCTGACATATTAAGCTCTGAGGAAATAATAAAGTTGAGTTTGATAAAAGGTTAGAGACTTTGATCAACTAAAACCAATTTTCCACATTTTTAACAATTCCCCGGAAGCTACAGTGGACACAGAGTTACCAAGTACGAGTATACAACATGAACTGTGAGAGCTTCAGCCTGACCAACTACTGTTAACGAGAAAAATGAATGCCAGTATTGGTTCCGGAAATTAGTTTACAACGATCGTTTCTCGAACCTAAGGGATTTTACTCTGAAAATAAAGTCAGTGTGGAAATTCACTTTCAGAAACTTGCCTCCATTACACTGATCAAAAACCAAAATGCTTCCGAGACCAGAGTAGCAATTTCCAACTAATTTAGGTCACTGATTATGAACATCATGGGTAAAATTGTTTGTTAGCTATACTTTTCAATATAGACCTACGTGTCACAACAGGTTGCAACAGGCTTGCGACAGTGTGTTTCTTACCAACACTCACAGTCTCACTGACCTTCATTATTGTGCCAGCAGTCATAGAAGGTGGTTGTGCTGTCCATGTTTATATTTGGAGGTGAAAGGCAGGTGATTTTCTTAGCCAAATAATTTTTAAACTTACAATAAATATTCACTGAGCAAGCTATTGATATGCATATGAGGCATATTATATTAATTTTATTTGCTTAGCTGTCGTGTGTGTCAAGGTTGAATACTTTATGGATTAGGATCCTTAGGTTGTATGTGGCAACATCAAGACTCAGTCAGGAGCCAAAGAACGTCTCCCAGTCACTGCAATTTATGAGACATCAGAACAGCGAAGAAAAGAAGACTGTCCAAAGAAATTCTTACTTTGTTCATATAGATCAGCTGCTTCTTGGTATGTGCGCTGATGAAGACATGACTGTGGGAGACAAAGCTGTCTCAATGATAAGAAAAAATTAGAGAAGAGAATCAGCAGACAGAAGAAAGTACTGATAGCTTTGATGAGGATGGAGAAGATTCTTCTGATGCTGTTGACGAGGACTTGTTAATCTACACTGATGATGTGGATGACAGTGAAGATGAAGACAATGACAATGTGGCTCCCATTGTCAACTCAAGCAAAGTAGTTATTCCCAAACTAAAGTGGCAAGCAAAGAACTATTATTCAGTCTTCCATGGAAGACTGGACTCAACACTAAGCCTCCTTTCATTGCTTCTCTATCAGATCAACAAGTTCTGAAAATTAATGAGACTCCACTGGAGGTTCCCAAGTGGCCAATTAATACTCAAGGTGTTGAAAGAGAGATAAAAGTGATGAGTGAAGCTGCACTCAAGTGACTGGACAGAAGACAAGATATGAGTGAAGCTGCACTCAAGTGACTGGACAGAAGACAAGAGATGAGTGAAGCTGCACTCAAGTGACTGGACAGAAGACAAGATATGAGTGAAGCTGCACTCAAGTGACTGACAGAAGACAAGAGATGAGTGAAGCTGCACCGTACTGGACAGAAGACAAGATGAGTGAAGCTGCACTCAAGTGACTGGACAGAAGACAAGATATGAGTGAAGCTGCACTCAAGTGACTGGACAGAAGACAAGAGATGAGTGAAGCTGCACTCAAGTGACTGGACAGAAGACAAGAGATGAGTGAAGCTGCACTCAAGTGACTGGACAGAAGGCAAGAGATGAATATATCAGGCCAAGAATATTTTCCAGGCAAGTGCTGCCCAAGTTCCACACCAAGAAAGACTTCACTTATAACTTGTAATAGTTTAAAATTAAATAGTTGATGATTGATATAACCCATGTACATTTGATTATAGTACAATCTTCACAACCAAAAATTATATATACACTTGATTATTATCCAGACAACTAATAAATTTTCAATGGAGTATAATTTGACGAAAATTCGATCGTGATGCTGAAGGGTAAATGGGCATGAAATGGTCTGAAATTTTGCACAGAAGTTTGTTGTGATCATACAAATAATGACTGAAAAGTGCAGCTTGCATCTCTAAAATTTGTATTTTTTCAATGCTCTCAAGTGGTCATGGCAGATGAGGTAAGCAGTTTTTCCGCCTCGACATGGTCGTCGCACACGACAACAAAGGCTTCTTGGAGTGTAAGAATGGTGTTGATGTTGACATGTAAGCCGCCCTTAACGGCAGCTGCAAGGGCAAGTTTCGTGGAGTCATTCACCGTCCCACTCAAAGGATTTATTTTGACCCGGTTTGGATAATTCATCTTGGTTCAAGAGGGTGAAAACGATGGTAGAGGTTCCCCTCTGCAACGGGGATCGTTGGAAGACTGTGATGAAGAGAGTAGGAGCTACTGTGATGAAGAGAGTAGGAGCTACTGTGACTGCACACGGCAAGATCAAGAGAGCGTCTGGAAGGCAACTATTAAGAATTATTTGAAAACCTCATCAAGTCTTACAAGAACATGGAATGTAACAAGTCACTTAAAATCCACTTTTTGGACTGACATTTAGACTTTTTTTTCAGTGAACTGTGGGGCAGTTAGTGACGAACATGGTAAAAGGTTTCACCGAGATATTTCAACCATGGAAAAATGGTATCAGGGCAAATGGGGCACAAGAATGCTTGCAGACTATTGCTGGACATTGACAAGAGATGATTCTTCAGCCCACTATAAGCGTCAAGCAAAAAGGCAGAGAGTAGGTACGGATTAGAGTTTAAAACATACTGACACATATTGTACGTTATAATAAAATAATCTCGTATCTTTGAACTTATAGCCAATAAGCATTTTCCAAGGTGATATTTGCATTCAGGACATGAAAATACATAAAATTAACTAATCTCATTTAACAAGCATACAACTTTTCAGAAATTGTTGACTTAATATTATCCAACCTGTTGACTACTTGAAGCCGAAATTATGAGTAAATATTTAGTTATCTAATTATAATTTATTTCAATATTTATTAATAAAACTGACAAAATTAGTCGTTAGGAGGCCAATTTTAACTTGAATCTTGCTTTCTAGAAATCACGAGAGAGATGAAAATTTTAGAAAAGGAAGACACATTTTCTAAGTTTCATAAATCAATTTGTTGCATAGAGAAAATTGGCCATACGTTAAAGGACACATAATGGGTATTATCCTGGCCCCTTTTATGCTCCAACCTTTGAATAATGAAACCATTAAGAAGAAGCAAGCTAAATTATATTTATCTTCGTTTACCGAGAATTAAAATTTCACACTATTTTTTCACATAAAATTCGATATTTACCAACACACTTGAATCTTCCTCCTCGTTGTCGTGGCATTAAGAGTCATGTTTTATGAACATTGAAGCTTTACTCTCATGTGAATTGAAAGTTATCAGATCCATTACAGGATCCTCGGAATGGGTTCAACCACAATGGTCATAAAGCTGCTGACGAGCCTTTTTTATATAGAATTTTGTCCCTGTTTATAGTACACTAGCATTGAAAATGTGAAGCAATTCAAGCGAGGCCTCATGTTATAAGCGAAAAAAACGACAAGTTGGAGAAAGATAGAAAATAGCTGGATAAGAGTATAAGAGGCGGGGTCCCACTGTTATGCTAACAACTTGGCACAACCCAACCAATCACGAGAAAGTCCGCCAAAGTTGTTGCTAAGCGACTTCTTTGACTCGTAAAACAACACTGGGAGACTTACCTTCAAGTCTGGGCATACACTGCTCTCACCTGTGTCTTGTTTACAAATTATTTTACGGTACAAATTCTATGTACACAATAACCCTTATTTTTGGTAAAGGAAAATATATTAAGTATTTACTCTCTGCTTTCTTTTGCTCGTTCCTACATTGGTTATCATGCTGACTAAGATACAACCAGGTGCACAGGCCACCAGACTACACCTGTGTTCGTAATAGCATTCAAATTGAAGTTACTTAAGTCATCTAGCTTCAACACATATTCCTGACTCAGAGTTAAAAACAGGTTTCTGTATTACGAAAACTTGGAACTTTAATAAAATTATTAGCTGGAGAGACATGTCCTTTGGTGGAACTATGAAGGTGATGTGGGGCTTGCTATAGTGTCGTTTGCCGAGATATTTTGCTTATATTACTTAAATTGTTGCTGTGGCAGCAATTGCAGGTAATTGGTATTGCTCCATCATGATTACTCATTTTTTCTGGCTCTTTTCCTAGTCTGTTGATTGTTCCTGTTGATATATGTAGTCGTCGCTTTTGTAGTTCCTTCTGTACCAATCTCGCTGAAGAATAAGACACCAGTTGTCTCAAGAAAAACTAGGTTCTTTCATGGCCTCTTGCAATAAATAATAATAAGATGGTGACGCAATTGTAAACAACTATCGCTAATCTCACGAGAAAAAATCTTGTGTTTCTTCTTTCTCCAGAAATTTGTCAGGTGTTTGTGTGGTACACCTGTGTGATACAGGTATAATCAATTGTTGGTGAAGTTTCTCTTTTAAACT
>WNWK01012178.1:0-60867 GCA_009830355.1 Cherax destructor | reverse complement strand
TCTATATCTCTCTCTCTCTCTCTCTCTCCCCCCCCAAAAAAAAAAATTCCAGGCAAAGTGCTATATAATGCTTGTAGATATAAGACATATTACGCATGATTGGCAAGTAATACGCATTGTCACTTCTGCATCGTGTATAATACCTGTTGGCTTACGAGCCGCACTCAGACTGAGACAAGCAGACGGAAAGACACACACACAGGCAGACAGAAAGACAGATAAGCAGAGCTAGACAGACAGACAGTGGAAACAAGGCTAGGGTTCCCTACTCCCATTTATCAATGTCATTGGGCTGTCAGTGTTATCTGACACTTGTCATAACACCATTCGTCAAGGAGTTTCATGTTATACTCCATGCACACATAGGCAGGCAAACAGAAAGACAGATAAGCCGAGCTAGACAGATAGATAGACAGATAGACACAGATATATACAGATATATAGACAGATAGATAGATAGACAGACAGATAGATAGTTAGACAGACAGATAGATAGACAGATAGACACAGATATATACAGATAGATAGACAGATACACAGACAGACAGACAGATAGATAGACAGATACAGACAGTGAAAACAAAGCAAGGGTTCCTTGACACATTCATTCATCAATGTCATTGCCTCATCAGTAGTTATCTGACAATTGTCATAACACCATTCTTCAAGGAGTTTCATATATACTCCAGGATGTCTAAAACATTGCTGGGATCTATAAATACTTCATATATATTTATAGACAATAGTAAATGACCAAGGCAGGTGAAATTGTTCACCTGTTGGTGTCATTGTTCACCTGTTGGTGTCATGTCTGTTCACCTGTTGGTGTCATTGTTCACCTGTTGGTGTCATTGTTCACCTGTTGGTGTCATTGTTCACCTGTTGGTGTCATTGTTCACCTGTTGGTGTCATTGTTCACCTGTTGGTGTCATTGTTCACCTGCTGGTGTCATTGTTCACAGTTGGTGTCATTGTTCACCTGTTGGTGTCATTGTTCACCTGTTGGTGTCATTGTTCACCTGTTGGTGTCATTGTTCACCTGTTGGTGTCATTGTGACTATTTGAGTACTATTTCAGTGTTAGAACAAAGATTGGCTATGAAATCACAAGAACTATTATAAATTGTAATTATCAGAACATAAAAATTGTATAAATTAAAATAAAAACTAGAAAAAAGTATATCGGCAGTACTCTGCAAGCAGCAAGACTCGATGTTGCCGTCAGGTGAGCATCCAGCACCAACTTGTCGGCCTTAAATCTCGGTAAGTACTGGCCCTAAATTTTTTTTTTTTTGGCCTATCCTGTAGGGCCTATCCAGTAGGGCCACAGCATAACTCTCCACTCTCTTCACAATCATCCACAAACACCAGCACCCACAATTTAAGGTAAATACTATTATTTCTGTTACATTTGTAGTCTTAAGCAGTAAAAACAACATAATACATCACGATAATGAACTACAATTACATATTCACTTTTATTTTTGTAAGATCTGTTGGTCTAAAAAAACGTGTTTGGCTTTTTGGGGACTCCCAGGAGCGTAACCCTATTTTTCCCATAAGTTCTTTAAATTATCTAACACAACGTTTTCAGGAACGTAACTACCGTGCTAAAAGAAGATCTACTGTACATATCATAGAATCACTAAAGAAGGCACATTCTCCCCTCTCAGCCCTTTACCAAAAGGCTGGCACTCTGAACTTTCTTTGGTCCCATGGTGGCTTATTTCACAGTCACAATCAATAAACAAGCACCAAAATGAACAGATGAATGGATGAACATGCAGAGTATTCCTCACTCAACGAGAGAGAGAGATGCAGACTGAGTTTGATATGCGTGAGAAAGTGGCGTCGCTGGTGGGTTGATGCATCCCATACGGCCAATCACCGAAAAAACGGCCGATCACCGCAAGCTGAAAAACCGGCCTATCACCGAGTTGGCCGATAACAGGAACGGCCGATGACTGAGGGTCTACTGTACCTCACTATTATAAATCTAATTATGTATCTAATTATGTATGTTATACCAACACTCTTGTATGGGTGTGAGACATGGGTTGTCAATGTTGCAACAAGGAGAAGGCTGGAGGCAGTGGAGATGTCATGTCTGAGAGCAATATGTGGTATGAATATAATGCAGAGATTCTGTAGTTTGGAGATTAGGAGGAGGTGTCGGATTACCAAAACTATTATCCAGAGAGCTGAGGAGTTATTGACATTGTTTGGACATATAGAGAGGATGGAACAAAATAGAAATAGAATGACTTCGAGAGTGTATATATCGGCCTAGTCAAGGTTGGAGGGAGGGGGTAAAGGTTTTGTGTGTGAGGGGCTTGGACTTCCAGGAAGCATGCATGAGCGTGTTAGATAGGAGCGAATGGAGACAAATGGTTTTTAGGACTTGACGTGCCCTTCGAGTGTAGGCAAGGTAACATTTATGAAGGGTTTCAGGGAAACCGGAAGGCCGGACTTGATTCCTGGAGATGGGAAGTACAGTGCTGGCACTCTGAAGGAGGGGTGTTAATGTTGCAGATTTGTAGCTGTAGTGTAAGCACGCCTCTGGCAAGACAGTGATGGAGTGAATGATGATGAAAGTTTTTCTTTGTTAGGCCACCCTGCCTGGGTGGGAAACGGCCTACGTGTTAATAATAAACAAAAAATTATGTATCTAAAATGTATGTTAAAATGTACTGCTCCATAACCTGTGTCAATATAGAGTAAGAATTAGGATTAGTCTGCCCGAAATGCCTAGGCATGCTAGTGGCCTTCTTTGTAATTAATATTTTATAATATGTAAGCCACACATTTTAAGCTTTGCAAGGAAATAAACATTTTCATTTCCTTTTCATATGTGGCAGGTATTTAATGAAATATTTATGGAAAATTTTGATGTAATTTTCCCAAATTTATAGTGCATAATTTTTATAGTGTAAATTGTGTTGCTGTTGTTTTAAAATTAATTTGTGAGTGGAAAAGGAAGCAGCAGCTGTGCAGGCAGGGTGGAGAGAAGGACGCCATAGGGGAAAAATAGTGGAAGACTGGTCAGAATAACCGGCTAATTCAATTCATCGTCATCGGGGCTAAATTGGAATGGAGCAGCCTTAGATGACCAGAAAATAATGCGGTGATGTCGTACACTGCAGATAGGGAAGAAAATACACACTTGTATGTGAAACCACTGCAATGTGGAGGGACACCAGTGACTTCCTACAGCACACCTTTCCATAAGTACCATTTACCTTTATTCAGTAGATTGCATTGGCCATCGTATTTCTCACTGGCTAGGTAATGTTAGGGTGTGTTCTACCGGTGGTACAAATTCGTAAGTTAATACCAGGAATTTTGTATGTTCAAGTTAGGTTGTTATATCTTTGATATTAACTGTATTAAACCCTTCCCCTCTTTCATCAAGTCAAACTCAATTGATACAGTCAAGAATTAATTGTACCAGAATTACTGGTTATATTTTCTGTGACCTAGAGTGTCTCAAATCCCACCTACCTCAGAGGTGCAATAAAATTGGTAAGTGGTGTTTATCTTGATTGCATCCCACCCAAATTACTTGTATGAACGTAATATTGAAGTTCATACAGGAAATTTCTCACAATATTAGTATAAAAGATAGGTTTGAGAAGTTATTGGTTAGAAATAAATAGTATTAGGGTAGATCACAGGTTAAGAAAAGATTTACCAGAGAAATAGTCTTACTCCACATCTTTGATAACTAATACCAGAACTCTAGTAAAATATTAAAAGAAAAATATTCAAAAATATGTTAAAACAGGCAAGTATAAAGATGAGAACAAGACTGGCATAGGGTAAATGAAAATGTTTATTTCTTTATACAGCTTACAATGTGTGGTTTACATATTATAAAATATTAATTACAAAGAAGGCCACTAGCATGCCTAGGCATTTCAGGCACATGTGTTATACATAAACAATCATTTACACCTTAAATTATCACTAATCTTACAAGTGACTAATCATCGAATATACAGGTACAGTGGACCCCCGAGTATCGTAATTAATCCGTTCCAGGAGCTAGTACTTAACACGAAGTTTTCGAAATTCGAACCATTATTTCCCATAAGAAATAATGTAAATACAATTAATCCGTTCCACAAAAAAATATTCACCTACTAAATTAAAAACAAAAAATATATATATATACATTTACTTACCTTTATTGAAGAGTTGCAGGCATCTGGAAGGTAGAGTTGCTGAAAGGGGCAGGGAGTTAGTGGTTGGAAGGGGAATCCCCCTCCAAAAGGACTTCAGGTGCCAAAGCCCTCTCTGGGGTTACTTCCCTTCTTGGTCTTTTAATGCCACTAGGACCAGCTTGAGAGTCACTAGACCCCTGCCTGGTGAAGTAGCTGTCCAGAGTCCTCTGTTTCTGGCGACCCTTCAACACTTTCCTGAAGTGCGACATGGCTCTGTCACTGAAGTGGCTGCACAGAAGGCTCATTTCAGCTTGCTCAAGGTGGTGTCTTTCAACAAATGTCTGCAACTCATTCCACTTTGTACACATCTCCTTAAGCACTGAAGAGGGCACCTTCTTCTGTCTCTCATCCTCCTCCTTTGAAGCAATAACCTCAGCTGTGGTCTGTTGCTGTTCCATATGAAGCTCTTGCAGCTCTTCAGTTGTTAGCTCTACCCTGTGGGCCTCCACCAACTCTTCCACATCCTCACCACTCACCTCCAACCCCAGGTTGTTCCCCAATGCCACAATAGAGTCCACAACAGGCACAGGGTCGTCAGGGTCAAGGTCAGGGTCAGCCTCAAATCCTTCAAAATCCCTCTGTTGGACACAAACTGGCCACAATGGTCTCCAAGCAGAGTTCAAAGTCCTGGAAGTCACTCCCTCCCAAGAATTACCTATAAGGCGTATGCATTGCACAATGTTGAAGTGATCTTTCCAGAACTCTCTTAGGGTCAACTCAGTGTCCGAGGTCACTTCAAAGCACTTTTCAAACAGTGCTTTGGTGTACAGTTTCTTGAAGTTGGAAATGACCTGCTGGTCCATGGGCTGGATGAGAGGAGTGGTGTTAGGAGGCAAGAACTTCACTCTGATGAAATGAAACTTGTCAGACAAACACTCTTGCAAGTTGTGAGGGTGAGCAGGAGCATTGTCCAGTATCAGGAGGCACTTGAGTGGCAATTTCTTTTCAAAGAGGTATTTCTTCACAGTAGGGCCAAACACTCCAGTCACCCATTCCTTGAAAATCTCCGTAGTGACCCATGCCTTGGTGTTAGCCTTCCAATGCACACACAAATTATTCTTGTCAACACTGTGATTCTTGAAGGGTCTGGGATTTTCATAGTGATACACCAGTAAAGGCTTCACTTTAAAATCCCCACTAGCATTAGAACAAAACATGAGAGTTAGCCTGTCTTTCATAGGCTTGTGTCCTGGCTGTGCCTTTTCCTCCTGAGTAATGTAGGTCCTGTTGGGCATTTTCTTCCAAAACAGGCCTGTTTCATCACAGTTAAACACTTGTTGGGGGAGGAATTGTTCAGCCTCTACGAACCCCTGGAATTCCTGCACAAATTTTTCAGCTGCACGTTTGTCTGAGCTGGCTGCCTCACCATGCCTCACAACACTGTGTATGCCACTACGTTTCTTAAACCTGTCAAACCAGCCTTTGCTGGCTTTAAAATCACTTGCCTCACCACTGGTTGCAGGCATTGTCTTGACAAGATCTGCATGCAACTTTCTTGCCTTTTCACAAATTATCACCATGGAAACACTATCACCCGCTCTCTGTTTTTCATGGATCCACACCAACAACAACTTCTCAACCTCATCCACTGTTTTCGATCTATTTTTCGTTAACATATCAACCCCTTTTGCAACATTAGCTTCCTTGATCTCATTTCTCTTTGCCAGGATAGAGCCGATAGTAGAAGGGGTTTTGTTGTACATCCTGGCAAGATCACTCAGACGTACGCCACTCTCATATTTTTCTATAATCTCTTTCTTCAGTTCGATGGTGTTCCTCACTTTCTTTACCACAGGGGTGCCACTAGGAAGCTTCTTTGGACCCATGGTGACTTATTTCACAGTGACAATCACTAAATCACCAAAAAAAACACCAAATGTAGTGTGAATGTTTGAAAGAGCGCGCTAGGTAATGTTCTCTCAATGGTAAACAACGCTTCACTGGCGGCGTCCTGCGTCCCACGCAGGCGCGGAGCAGGCGGACAGGTCTAATACGTTACGAAACACGAGCGGTTTTACGATTCACGAAGTCGTAAAAAGCTTACGAAACACGAAGTTTACGAAGTAAGAACCTTTCGAAACTCGGGGGTCCACTGTATTCTTCACAATATAATAAGGCAACTTACAAGGCACACACAGTTAACAGTCCTGCAGCAAATGGTTAGAAGACAACAAACTATAGTTTACCTCAGGAAAACGGAAGCCATATTCTTTGGCACGAAACATAAACTGAGAAGGGAAAATAATTTTAATGTCCAGTGTAATGGGGAACCCATCACTTCAGTTTCCTCAGTAAAATATCTGGGAATCCCCTTTGACCCATGCATGTCAGGAGAACTGATAGGGAACAGTGTAGTAAAGAAAGTGAATGCCAGACCAAAGTTCCTCTACAGACAAGCACAGTGTCTACCTACCGAGGCTCGCAGGACCCTATGTCTAGCCCTTATACAATGTCATTTGGACTATGCTTGCTCTTCATGGTACCATGCCTTGACAAAAAAAACTGAAAGATAAACTGCAAATAACCCAGAACAAAATGGTAAGATTCATCCGGACCTGGGTCCAAGATTCATCCTGGACCTGGGTCCAAGATTCATCCTGGACCTGGGTCCAAGATTCATCCTGGACCTGGGTCCAAGATTCATCCTGGACCTGGGTCCAAGATTCATCCTGGACCTGGGTCCAAGATTCATCCTGAACCTGGGTCAAAGATTCATCCTGGACCTGGGTCCAAGATTTATCCAGGACCTGGGTCCAAGATTCATCCTGGACCTGGGTCCAAGATTCATCCTGGACCTGGGTCCAAGATTAATCCCAGACCTGGGTCCAAGATTCATCCTGGACCTGGGTCCAAGATTCATCCTGGACCTGGGTCCAAGATTCATCCTGGACCTGGGTCCAAGATTAATCCCGGACCTGGGTCCAAGATTCATCCTGGACCTGGGCAAGATTCATCCTGGACCTGGGTCCAAGATTCATCCTGGACCTGGGTCCAAGATTCATCCTGGACCTGGGTCCAAGAGAACATGTAGGCCAGGATGAATTACAATTGGATATGCTGAATATTGAAGACAGAGTAAAACAACTAAAGTTTAATCAAGTTTATAAAATTGCTCACAAACAGTGTCCAGAATATCTTGCTGCTAATTTTGTCAAGGCTGAGAACCACAGCAATCATAGTACTAGGGGAAGAGAGCAATCACAGTACTAGGAGGAGACCACAATCATAGTAGTACTAGGGGGAGACAGCAATCATAGTAGTGGTACCTCGGTTTACGATTTTAATCCGTCAGAGAGGGCATATTTTAAGGCGAAACAATCGTAAAACGAATCAATTTTCCCCATAAGAAATAATGGAAATAAATTTAATCCGTCCAAGACTTCCAAAAGTAGTTAAATAAAATATTTTTTAGAACTTTTGGACATTAAATAATACACAATTTAATAAAGAATACATAAATACATGCAAATATTGTACAATAACATGTCACTTACATTTATTGAAGAGTTGTTGATGTGTGGAGGACGGGAGGAGGGGAGAAGGTGGAGTAGTATGCTAGTGTTTGGGAAAGGGGGAATCCCTTCCATTAACACTGCAGGTGGTAAGTTCTTTTCTGGGGTTACTTCCCTTTTTCTTTGAATGCCACTAGGACCAGCTTGAGAGTCACTAGACCTCTTCTAACAACAAATTTGTCCAGGGAGATCTGTGTCTGGCGATTCTTTAACACATCCCTGAAATGACACACCACTGTGTCATTGTACAGGTTGCCAGCACGGCCTGCAACAGCATGGTCAGGGTGATATTCATCCATAAATGCTTGCACATCACTCCATTTGGCACAGATCTCCTAATCCTTGAAGAAGGCACATTCTTCCATTTTTGTTCCACCTCCACCTCCTCCTCTGAACCATTGTCCTGACCTCTGCTCTCTTGTTCCAGTTGCTGTTGAAGCTCTTGCAGATCTTCAGTGGTTAGCTCTTCCTTGTGCTCCTCCACCAACTGTTCCACATCCTCACCACTCACCTCTAACCCCAAAGACTTGCCCAATTCCACAATTTCTTCCAAAACAGGCTCAGGCTCAGGCTCAGGGTTCTGAGGCTCAGCCCCAAAACCTTCAAAATCCCTCTCTAGGACACAGTCTGGCCACAATTTTCTCCAGGCAGAGTTCAAAGTCCTGGTAGTCACTCCCTCCCAAGCCTTACCTATAAGGTGTACACAATGCAGCATATGGAAATGGTTTTTCCAAAATTCTCTTAGGGTTATGTTCATGTCTGTGGTCACATCAAAGCACTTTTGAAACATTGCTTTGGTATAGAGTTTTTAAAGTTGGAAATGACCTGCTGGTCCATGGGCTGGAGGAGAGGAGTGGTATTAGGGGGCAAGAACTTCACTTTGATGAATTTAAACTCCTCCACAATTTTCTCTACCAAGTTTGGAGGATGACAAGGAGCATTGTCCATTATCAGGAGGCACTTAAGTGGCAAATTATTGTCCAATAGATATTTCTTCACACTGGGGCCAAACACTTCATTGAACCAATCTAAGAAAATGTCCTTTGTGACCCAAGCCTTTTGTTAGACTTCCACATCACACACAAGTTAGACTTGCTGACACCGCATCTGCCAAACACTCGGGATTTTCAAAAGATACACTAGTAAAGGCTTCACTTTGCAATCACCACTTGCATTGGCACAAAGCATCAACGTTAGCCTGTCTTTCATAGGCTTATGTCCTGGCTGTGCCTTTTCCTCCTGAGTAATGTAGGTCCTGTTGGGCATTTTCTTCCAAAACAGGCCTGTTTCATCACAATTAAACACTTGTTGGGGGAGGAATTGTTCAGCCTCTAGGTACTCCTGGAATTCAGGAACATATTTTTCAGCCGCACTTTTGTCAGAACTGGCTCCCTCACCATGCCTCACAACACTATGTATGCCACTTCGATTCTTAAATTTGTAAAACCAGCCTCTGCTGGCTTTAAATTCGCTCACTTCAGCACTCGTTGCAGGCATTTTCTTAAGGAGATCATCATGCAACTGCCTTGCTTTTTACATATTATTCCCTCCGAAACAGTATCTCCTGCTAACTGTTTCTCGTTGATCCACACCAACAACAACCTTTCCACATTTTCCACCACTTGTGGTCTCTGTTTTGTGATCACAGATGCACCTTTGCAACAACAGCTTCCTTGATTTTACTTGAATATTTCTTATCCACAATGGTAGCGATGGTAGAATAGGGTTTACCATACAGCCTGGCTAGCTCACTGATACGCACTCCACTTTCATATTTTTCTATTATCTCCTTCTTCACTTCTATCGTACATATATTTCTGTTCCTCTTTGCCACAGGCTTAGCACTAGGATCTTTCCTTGGACCCATGGTAGCTTATTTAGCAGTTGCAAGCACTAAAAACAGCAGTGGAATAATGACAATATACTGGTATGAATGCGTGGGTGTGGGTGGGTGGTCGCTCCGCTTGTAAACAATAGCACTGACGCTCCCTGGAGTGCGCGCTCAGCTGGGCGCCAAGCGGACAGGTCCGATACGAATGTCGGTAAACGAAGCAAACATCGTAAACCACAAACAAATTTCTTACGTTATAAATATCGGTTACCGAAAATAACGTAAGGTGATAACATCGTAAACCGGGGTTCCACTGTAATAATAATAATAAAAATTTTTATTTGGACATATAAAAGAATTACATTTTTATTGAGTTTACATGGGGTGTACATGCCAAAGCCCTATATGCAGGGTTTTAGATTTAAAATTAATTTAAAAACAAAATTTTAAGAATTTTGAGATAGTTACAATGAGTAAGGTGAGTTTTTAATATGAAATTTGAACATAGTTTACATGACTTTTTTAAACAGTTTTTTTTTGTTTCATTAAAAAATTTAAATTTAAAATAGATTAAACAGATTAAAGCAATAATAAAAAAAAATAAAAAAAAATTTATGGTTGATAATTTATAAAATAAAAAGTTGCATATCTAAGTTATAAAGTTTGAATATAAGTTGAACATATCAATTAATTGTAAATTTATTGTAGCAATGCAATAATTAGTGAGATAACAATTTAAAATTCAAATTTTTTTTTTCATGTAATACAAGGTGGGGGTAATATTTAAACTTAAGTTGATATTACAAGATGGCCACTAATATGCCTAGGTATGCCTAGGCTTTTCAGGACAGTCTTATGATAGGTCTTACTCAATAGCTATACAATGAATATACAGATTAAGGTTAGGTTTACAAAATTTAGGTACTGAATTTAAAACATTGAGAATTTAAAATTAGTATAAAGTTAGCAATTAGTTTATATATTAATGATAAAGGTGATATATTGGCATAATATAGTTTCTATATTGGAGTATCTTAGGCAAACTTATGACTAGTTTAAAAGATTATGGAGTAATAGTTGTATTAAATTTTGTTAGAACTGTGCAAATTAAGGGAATCACAGATATCAATAAGTGTATTTTGCTGTGGTTATAATGTGCAAATTAAGGAGAATCACAGATATCAATAAGTGTATTTTACTGTGGATATGTGGATATGAGATAAGATGTTTTTTAACGGTGCTTTGAAAATGGAGGTTGGGTCTGCAGTTCTAGAGTTTTCAGGCAGAGTTCCATATTTTAGGCCCTTTTATGCGCATTGAATTTTGTATAGATTTAGTCGGACACGGGGAATTTCAAAGAGATGTTTGTGTCTGGTATTATGTTTATGGGTCCTGTCACAACTGTCAAGAAAGTGTTTTAGTTCAGGGTTAAATTGGAATTTATGGTTCTGTAAAATGTAGATAGCAGAGTAATAAGTGTGGAGTTCTGACAGTGAGTAGGTTTAGGTCTTTGAAGAGTGGGGGTGTGTTTGCCTAGCGTTGGATTGTGTGATAATTCTTACTGCGGCTTTTTGTTGGGTTATTATTGGCTTTAGATGGGTAATTGCTGTTGATCTCCAAGCACAAATGGCATATGTGAGGTAGGGATAGATGAGTGAGTAGTATAGTGTGAGTAGGGCGGATTGTGGTACATAATACCGTATCTTAGAGAGGATCCCCAACAGTTTTGGACACTTTTTTATGTGTTGGATATGAGTGTGAATTTCAGGTTGCTGTCGGTGTAGGCCCAGGAATTGCCCTCATTATGTTTAGCAATAGGTGTTGTCGATCTTAATGTTTAATTGTGCATCACTGCTCTGTTACCAAACATAATATATAAGGTCTTATCAGTGTTGAGTGTAAGTTTATTGCAGTTCCTTGTTAACAATGGTGTTGAAGGTGGCAAGATTTGGGTGGGAGATGACATAAGTCGTGTCGTCAGCAAAGAGAATTGGTTTCAGGTGTTGTGATACATTGGGAAGATCATTGATGTATAAGAGGAAGAGCAGTGGACCAAGGACACGTCCCTGTGGTACTCCAGTATCAAGTGGCTGTGTTGGAGGTTGTGTCTTTTATGGTGACATACTGATACCTATTAGTAAGGTAGGATTTGAAATATGCAAGTGCATGACCTCTTATACCATAGTGGTCAAGTTTGTGGAGTAGGATGCTGTGCTTTACTGTGTCAGCTTTCTTTAGGTCAATAAAAAGTCGTAATGGATATTCCTTTTTTTCGAGTGCTGTGTAGAGCAGGTCTATCATTTTACAATTGCATCTTAGTGCTTTTTTTCTGAAGCCAAATTGGCATGGGTTGATACGCTTTTTTGTTGTTATAAACGAGTATAATCTCCTGTGACAAGTTTCTCGAAGATTTTGGATAGCAACGGTAAATTTGATATTGGTCTATAGTTGTTTACGTCTGTGGGGTCACCCCTTTGTGCATTGTGTAACCCTTGCTGTTTTAGTAGTGACGGGAAAATGCTAGTTTCTAGTGATTTGTTAAAAAGTAATAAGTAGCCTGCAAAGGTGGGACTTGAGACAAAATTCCCCGATTTATTTTTAAGTGACTTGATGATCACTTGCTCGGGCGTTCTACCTGGGTTTTACTGGCGAGATTTGATCCTATGTTTGAGAAAAGTCATTTATCTTGTTTACTGTATCAATAGGCTTAGTTCGGTTTAGTTAAAAACAATATCCCTATTTTTTTCAGTTTGTTGGGGGCCAGTCTGTGAGGTGTTTTCCAGGTCTTTTTATATATCCTCTTGTTTCATTGAATCTGCTGGAGTAGTACAATTGTTTGGCTTTTTTATTAGTTTGGTGAGAACTGATGAATAGTGTTTAACAATATCTTTGTGTATGAAGCCCTGTCTATATTGATTTTCATATTGATGTTTCTTCTTAATGGATCTTAGTAAGCTGTTAGTTAGCCCTGGGCAACCTAGCCTTTATTCGTAATCTGTTTAGTTTTATAGGACAGTGTTTGTTGTATAGTGTAAGTAATTTATTAAGAATATGGCTGTCCAATTATCGATATCATTGGCATTGGAGAATTCTGTATCCCAGTCAACCGTCTCTAGCTCTGCTGTGAAGTTACTTATTGAGGCCTCGTCATGGAGTCTAAATGAAACTTTGTTGTATTCTAGTGGTGGTTTAATGTTTGTTAAGAGGAAGGTGGGGTAGTGGTAGTGCTGTCTGTTATTATCCTGGCCTTCTGATCCTTAGCTTCAGATCTTTCACACTCTCGTGCATCACCAGCAGCTATGCAATGTTTCAAGGAAGCAACAGATAGGAGGGAAATTCTCTGAGACAAGGTTGAAAGTATCAGTGGCAGCCCATGACAGAGTGAGCCACTAACCCTACCTGGAGTCTACCTGGAGGGCATTCCTGGCATCAACGCCCCGGGGCCCGGTCCATGACCAGGCCTCCTGGTGGATCAGGGCCTGATCAACGAGGCTGTTACTGCTAGCCGCACGTAGTCCAACGTACAAACCACAGTCCGGCTGATCTGGCACTGACTTTAGGTCCCGTCACACTCTCCCAGGGTAAGGGTAACGGGGCCTTCAAGTTTAAGAAAGCAAGTTACAGAATATTAAGGAAACGTAGTAGTTGGCCTTAAACCACATATAACTGATATCAACTGATCTAGTGCAATACGGAATCATTTTACTTAAGTGGTTAAAACCCCCCCAAACTCAAGATTTATGTAACATTGCATTTTATACGAATCTGATTTACTAGTTGTCAGCTATACTATCAGGTATCATAGAATGTTCCAGAAAGTGCCAGCAGAAAGATTATCTACAAAGATCCCTACATATTTACTTACTTCCATTATATTTATCTACTCTGCTTTGTGACACTAGGACCCCACAGGTGATAAGTCACTCTACCACTTCCTAGGCTATCCCAAAAACTCACATATATATTACTATATATGCTACAGTCACATAAACTTGTGTAACTATACTCATACACAGAGCTTAATTAAGCAGACTTACTAATACTATGGAATTCCCCACCCTCTTTGAGAGCTCCTTCTCGCGGTAAAGAGGCTATCGGTCTGAGGTGGACCTCTTTTGTCTTCTTCCTCAGACCGAACATAATTACCCCCAATCCCCCTCCTTATCCCATCTTCCCCATCCACCCTTTTTCCTTCTCCTCCTCCTCCTCCTCCTCACCCTCCCTTATTCCTTTCCCGTTTTTAATCTGTGGGATTCTCTCCACAAGCATTCTGGTTCCTAGCTAGGGGAAGGGTACTGTGGTCCATCCCATTCCGTTGAGGTTCTTGGCGGTGGTGTAGTTTGCCGTGGAATCTGGATCGCCTGGGGATGTCCCGATCCCTCTCCGGTCTCCCGGGGGGTGGCTTTGGGTGTCTTTCGGGCGACAGGTGTATCTCTGGAGGCCACCTTTCGGATTCTGGGGGTGGTGGCCAAAGGAGGTATGCTTTGTGGCGGGTGTCCGGCCGCCCTCTCTTTTGTCCATCGAGGTGGCTCGGTGGATGTGAAGTTGCTATCCCGGATTGCTGATTTACTGGCATGAAGGGTAGTGTGTGGCATGGGTTCCATGCCACATCTGCACTACTTGCGGTGCTGAGGTCCTCTTGGGCGTGGAGGGGAATTTACGCTCCCTTTCATTCCTCCTAGGAGCTATTCCTCTACATTCACCCCTTTTTATTCTTTTTATTTTCTTTTCTTCTTTCATTTTTCAAAACACAAAAAGAAGAAGTAACCTAACCATGGACGTCCACTCCATGAACCTACTACCCCGGGCCCCTTCCTGTTACCACACCTGTTCTGACCCTGCCTCGTCTTTGGACCACTCTTCAGACACTTCTAATACCCCTGTACCTCTTGCTGGTGCTGGTTCGTCACCTGCTTCAGGTACCGGGGTTCTGACTGGCCCTTTTGATACGTCTGACAATCGCTCTTCTCTGACCTTGCTTCCGGCTTCTCCCTCTACCGTGCGGCAATTTTCAGGTTGCTCGCCTGTCCCACGTCGGACCAACTCTGGTCCCACATCTAAATGCCCAAGACCCTTACATGATGATACTTCGTTGCTTCATTCTCATTCATCTCAGAAACTACCAACTCGTCACATACTTCCCTTAAACACTATGTTTCACACTACACAATGGGCTAAGTTTTTTTACTCGGAGACCGACTTCTTCTACTGCCTATCTTTCCAATCATAGTATTGGTAAGGCGCTCCTACGCCATGTAGGTAAAGATATCTCCTTTCACACTCTCAAAAGCAGCACATGCATCGTCATAGTCGAGAATGCTGGCCAAGCTCGTGATCTTTCTCTCCTCACGACCATAGATGCTATTCCTGTCACTATTGAAAAACATCATTCTCTCAATTCTTGCAGTGGTACTGTCATTCTATTCCATACCATTGTCCAACAGAATTTCCAAACATGCGGTGGTGACATTCTGGAGCAGCTTGAGCTCCAAGACCTTCATATACTCAAAGTTGACACTTTTGTCCTCTCTGCCCTGCTAGCTTAACATTTGACTGCCGTGACCTTCCACCCTCAGTCTACATTGCGGGACACCATTTACAAGTTGGAAAAGTGATCCCTACATCGCAACAGTGTAGAAACTGCTGGCGTTTTGGTCATCCGGCAAAATATTGCAGGTCCATGGCCGAATGCCCAGTCTGTGGTGCCGGCGACCATGCCAATCCTTCTTGTAGTCTACCTCCCTCTTGCCTTAATTGTCGTGAGGTGCACCCATCTTACTCTCGCTGTTGTCAAGTTTACTTAAATGAGCGTGAAATCCGTTGTCTCAAAGAGGCGGAAGGCTTACCATATGCCATGGCTGTCTCTCATCTACACCTTCAAGGGAGACTTCCCTGTTTTTCCTATTCTCGCGTTGCTAAACGTCCACCCCCTTCTGGGGTCCCAACTCCCGCAGCACCTCCTCACCGCCCCTCTCCTTCTCGGAAGTCCAGCAAAAAATCCCCATTGTTAAACTCTCCTCTCACCCCTCCTTCCCTTCTCCATCCTGCACATTTTTCCTTCCCAGTTTCTATGCCTAGTTTCTCACCTCCAACTAGTTCTGTTACGTGTGTGGAGGTTCATCCTCCTCCTCGTTCAATACCTTCATCCCCTGTCCCCTCCCAAGTTTCTTCCTCTACTGCCCCTTCCCAAGTCGCTTCCACTTAAGTCTCCTACCAAGCCCCTTCGACAGTTTCCTCTTCCTTTTCCTCACCCCCTACTTTAATACAGTCCAAAGTCTCTCAATTGTTGCTTACCCTCCTTCTCCATCCATCTCTAATGTGGTCCCACATCCTGAGTCTTTGTCCTCTGAAACACTAGAAGCAACCGCAGAATACCAGTTCCTCGTCTTCTCTCTTCTTCATCTACACCCCTCCTTCCTTCGCAGCATTCCAATCCTTCACTGCTTACAAGTTTTTCGCTGCCTCCACACGTGGACTTTTCTAACCCTATTAGTACATAGATACCTCTTCCTTCGGCTTTCTTGTATCTTTCTCTTCGTAAATCATGGCTTATTTACAGTGGAATATCTGCGGCCTCAGAGGTAACCGGGGTGAGCTTCAGGTGTTGCTCTCCCAGTTTTCCCTGTTGGTGTCTGTTTACAAGAACCCAAATTACACTCCGCTGTTATCCATCCCTTCTCGGGCTATGATTTATTATATTCATCGGATCCTTTGTCTGATGGAATCTTTAATGAAAGTGCTCTTCTTATATGCACTGGTATTCCATACTGTCAGCTCATTGTTCATACTTCTCTGCATTACACTGCAGCCCATATCCACTTGAATAAGTGGTATACACTCTGTTCTTTGTATCTCTTCCCTTCTCGGGCATTGTCTATCCCAGATGTTGCCTTTCTGGTTTCTTCCTTACCGCCACCCCTTCTGTTACTTGGCGATTTTAATGCCCACCATTTTCTCTGGGGGTCTCACTGTGACTCCCACGGCATTCAGTTGGAGGCATTTCTTGCTTCTCTCCCCCTCCATGTTTTAAATATGGGTACTCCCACCCATTTTGATCCTCGAACTCATTCTTTCTCTTGCATCGATCTCTTTGTCTGCTCTTCCTCAACACTCCTCGACTTCACATGGTCTGTCCTCCTGGACTTGCATGACAGCGATCATTTTCCAATCATCTTTACTTCTCCTTCATATTCTTCACCTCCTCGTAGCCCACGCTGGCAATTTGACCAGGCGAATTGGGACCTTTACGCACATCTTATTGCTTTTCATGAGGCTCCTTCCTCTTCCTCCATTGATGAGATTTTACATCTCTTCTCGTCCTCCGTCTTAACCGCAGCTTCATATTCTATTCCCCAAACCTCGGGCAAGCATTCTCAGAAGTGCGTACCTTGGTGGTCTCCTGCTTGTGCTCGGGTAGTATATACTACCACCCATTTTGATCCTCGAACTCATTCTTTCTCTTGCATCGATCTCTTTGTCTGCTCTTCCTCAACACTCCTCGACTTCACATGGTCTGTCCTCCTGGACTTGCATGACAGCGATCATTTTCCAATCATCTTTACTTCTCCTTCATATTCTTCACCTCCTCGTAGCCCACGCTGGCAATTTGACCATTTGAAACGCGCTGCATGGGGCAGGTACTGGTACAACAGAACCACAGAGAGACTCCTTGATTTTAAGCAGAAGAGAGCAATTGCTCGCCGTGTCATCCGTGACGCTAAATCCACTTGCTGGCAGGTTTACGTTTCTACCGTCACTTTGGCTTCCTCGATGAGTGCAGTCTGGAAAAAAGAACGGAAACTGAGTGGTAAATTCTTCCCCGATCCAGCTCCTGTTCTTCGGGTTGCCATTATCGATATAGCACACCCTCTTGCCGTTGCCACTGAAATTGGTAATCATCTGGTCCGTATTTCTCAGGGCTACATCTATGCCCCTTGTTCCTTTCTTCTAAGTCTGTCAGCGAGTTAAAGCCCTTAGATTTTTCTTCTCTCAGAGAAGAATCTTAAAATGTGCCTTTTACCCTTCTGGAACTGGAGGCAACACTCTCCGCTTGCCAATCATCAGCATCTGGGCCAGACGACATACATATTCGTATGCTACAGCATTTACATCAGTCAACCCTTGCAGTCTTCTTACGACTCTTTAATCTTATATGGTCACAAAGAGTTCTTATCCAGCTGTGGAAATCTGCTATTGTTCTACCGTTCCACAAACCGGGTACTACGGGACATACCTCCCACTACCGTCCCATTGCTCTTACCAGTGCAGTTTGCAAGGTGATGGAACGTCTGGTTAATAGACGTTTGATGTGGAATTTAGAGATGCACAGTAATCTCTCCACTAGTCAATATGGCTTTCATAAGGGCCGTTCTACCATTGACCCCTTACTGCGCTTGGATACATATTTTCGCAATGCCTTTACTAATAACCACTCAGTTATCGCCATCTTTTTTGACCTTGAGAAGGCATATGACACAACTTGGAGGTATAATATCTTGGCCCAGTCCCTTCAACCTCAATCTCTTACTACCCTCTATCCCTGCATTATCCACTGGCCCGCTGCACTCCATAACCTCATAATCATCCCTCTCCCTCTTACTACCCACTATCCTGCCCTGCCCTGCTGCGCTGTTTGACCCTTGTGGTTTAGTGCTTCTTTTGATTATAATAATAATAATAATATGGAATTCCCCATAAACGGCTATACAGAAGGGGAACACGATCTCCTACAGGCAAAACATATGGAACAGTCTATAGTCTTCCCTCAAAACGAAACCAGAGAAATTGAGCACTAACAGGAGCATAGTCTCCCTTACACCCGCCTAAGAGGATGTTAAACTTCCCAAAGGGCAAAACGTGGAGGACAGGTCCGGAGGAACGGTGGTCTAATGTCACCAAATCCTCACGAGGACCCATTACATAATGAACAACCAGAGGATTTTGTATAGCATCCTTGCTTAAGATTGTGCACAATTGTCTCTACTAAATAGCAATCGATTTTGTACATTCATGTTTTATGAGAGAGGATTCATTTACGTTCCTTTCCATAACAGAACTATTGGGTACAATGAGCTGAACTGCTACCCACCCCACTTCTATTTTATTCTAAATCAACTTCTACTTCTAAAAGATGTACATCTTTTACTTGCATTCTATATTTACAGTATTACAGTTTTTCTTCCTCTCTTCCCCAACCCTTATGCCCTCCCTACCTTCCCCAACCCTCATGCCCTCCCCACCTTCAACAAAGTGTATCTCCGACTTTCGCTGGGGGATACCAGCCGCTCACATCTGATACTTCCGGTGTATGGGAAAACTCATCTCTCTGTTAACCTCCTCTCTCCCCACCTTTCCCAGCTCTCCTCTCTCCCCACCTTTCCCAGCTCTCCTCTCTCCCCACCTTTCCCAGCCCTCCTCTCTCCCCACCTTTCCCAGCCCTCCTCTCTCCCCACCTTTCCCAGCCCTCCTTTCACCTCTCCCACGTTCTCCATCCCTACACACCTTCCCACCCCTCCTCAACCATCCTCTCTTCCACACCCTGTTTTCCTCCCTTCCACAACACCTCTCTTTTCTCCACTCCTTCCCCATCTCTCCTCTTCCCCAACCTTCACTCTTACACCTTCCCAACCCTCCTTTTCTCTCTTACCCACCTTTGATAGGAAGTCTCCCAGGCTCTTGGCTGTGGGAGTTCACCCGCAACATGTGCAAAATGACTTCCGGTGTGACGGACACCCAGCACACCTGTTACATCCCAGGTATGGGGTACCAGCCCCATACACTGCACAAGAAATATATACCTTCAAGAAATGAATGTTCAAAAGAATGTCTACCTGCCCCACTTACCTACCCCGACCAGGGAGAGTGGTCCCCACCGCCAGATTACTGCTTCCCCTTTCCACGAGGGAATCTTCCCCCCACCCCCCAAAACAGCGATAGGCTCTGATATTCCCAAAAGGGTATTTATAAGAAGCCTACATTTTTTTTCTTTTTTCTCTCTCTCTCTCTCTCTCTTTTCACAAATTTCTCGATATTATTTCGCTCATAACTCGAGAACACCTCAGTCAATCGCCTTCAAATTATGTTAGCAATATTGCACTGTAAACGTCTAGTAATATTACACTGTAAACTGCTAGCAATATTACACTGTAAACTGTTAGCAATATTGCACTGTAAACTGCTAGTAATATTACACTGTAAACTACAAGTAATATTACACTGTAAACTGCTAGTAATATTACACTGTAAACTGCTAGTAATATTACACTGTAAACTGCTAGTAATATTACGCTGCAAACTGCTAGTAATATTTAACTGTAAACTGCTAATAACATTAAACTGCTAGTAATACACTAAATTGCTAATAATATTACACTGTAAATTGCTAGTAGTATTACACTGTAAATTGCTAGTAATATTACACTGTAAACTGCTAGTAATATTACACTGTAAATTGCTAGCAATATTACACTGTAAACTGCTAGTAATATTACACTGTAAATTGCTAGTAATGTTACACTGTGAATGAAATACTTACATATTTATGCTATAAAATTATGTACCAACAATGTACTTAAAACACAGACAACAAATAACTATAAAATATTTAGTATGTTAGTAATATTGAAGGCAAGATAGTGAGGTATTGCTGGAAAAGCAAAGGCAGCAACATAATTTGTAATAGAAGAGATCGTAAGTCGATATTATATGGGCAGCAGCATTAATACAGGAGTATGTGGTAGCGTCCGAGTTGGCAGCCCTGAGTCAGCCACACGATGTCAATACCGGTGGCGCTGCAGGTCAAGTACGGCACTGTTGTACGGCCGGTCCACCACCCTGCCTTGCTCCACCCACTTTCTGTCAGGCACGCACAATGCCCTGCTGCTGTGTATGCCTCTCGCCTTCCAACTTTCCTGCTGCCTGTTCTATCTTTACATTTTGGGCACACTAATAGACTTTTTCTTTGAAGTACGTTGTCATTGTTGCCATTATTGTTGGCCGGCTGAATGAGAGAGGCGGGGCTGAGACGGCTCTGGCTGGCCTCACCTTTAACATCAACAACAACAACAATCGATAACAAGGGCGGCGGTGATGGTGGGAAATTCCTCAAGTTTGGCCAATTATCTTCATTAGACGAAGAATTTTAGGGATTTGTGGCAAGGATTCAACAGTTGCGGTAAGCAGCAGTACTTTTATATTAGTTTTGAGTTAGTAAGATATGTATTGACTTCAGAAAACAGGGAAATACTGGCTTTCCTCTGCGATATGTTGAACCGTACAGTCTTACAGTACAGTCTTACAAACATTTCCTCGTGGTCCCTAAATGCATTTCAATTTTTAGAACTTGGATAAGACATCACAGGACAATAAAAATGAGATCTATGTTGAACTACAGCATAAAAATAAGAGTTACAACATAAAGCTGAGTGGTTGGTTGTAAGAACGTGGAGAGGTGAAGGAAGCCGGGGTTCACTGAGAACCATCTTGCTTACCCATCATTTTGAACCAGTAATGTGTCTTAACAAACTATTGTCTCTTGAATGACAGGCGAGATATTACACTTTTGTTTGCAAAAACCAGCTTCTGTTAAGTGTGTCAACAACTAGGCAAAATAAAACATTACTCTTATTTTACATGTTTTAACTAATGTATTTAACATAACTTTGTATACAGTATTGCACAACTCGCAGCTTTCTCATAAATATACTAACAGTTCTTCAAGAGTGTAAATCAGGTACAAGTGTGGGTATGATAGTGCTGGCAAACTCTGCAGTAAAGACAAATGCAACACCTAGGACATTTAATTATGCTGTTTCAACTTCTGGGGACTTTAAAAAAAAAGTGGATGAAAAATATTGTAATTAATCATCCTAAGTGTTGCATTTGTATCTGTTCCAAGACTGTAGACTTACTAAGAACTTTTTAAATTAAAGTCATTAAGTTATCCAGATGGATGGTTCAGAATATGACCACAAGTTATCCAATAACAATTCTCCCATATAATAATAATAATCATAATAATAATTATTATTATTTTTAAAAAGTTCATTATACAGTTGATATAGGATTAGTTGATATGAATGGCATACTTTATAGAAAGTCTCTGGTTATTCAGAGCACTTCAGGAAATCTTAAAGTTAACTTATATCTGCTGGATGATTATGTAATTTAGTTAGTTTACATAAATGCTAAACTTAGCAATCTTTCACACTAACAATTTGGTTTATTAATTATAATACTTTGAATTTCTTGTAGGTTAATGTTGTAATGTTTGTAGCTGTTATTGTGTTGTAATAAATTGGTGGTAGTAGGAACAACACTATGAATTAGATAAATAAAGTTGCTCTTGGTAAACTGGACTCTAGGATGATTATGCTATGCAGAATTTAGGTCAGATAATGGAGGTACTTTTTAACTATTTTTAAAAGGAAGTGGCAGATTGGGAATTTTGTTCATTTTCTGGAATTAAGTTCCAAATTTTGAAACCCTTTATTCACTTTGAGTTCTTAGCTCGAGTCAAACACATGGATTGTTTCTTGTGTCCAGGAAGAGTCGGAACGTTGGTTTGAAGTTCATAGTAAGTGTCCTATGTATATATGGAATTCACAGTAGTAGTTGTGAATATTTTGTAAGGTGAGTAAGTTAAGACTTTTCATTAGGGGGTGGGTGATTCTTCTAATAGTTAATTTCTGTTGGGTAACAATAGATTTAAGGTGGTTTCCTCTTGTGGATCCCTAAGCTCAAGTACCATATGTTAGGTAGGAATAGATTAGTGAATAGTACGGAGTGAGTAATTATCAGCCAATATTAGCAGTTATCAAGTACAGTGGTACCCCAAGTTTCGTACTGCTCCCAACTCAAACAATTATATAAGTGTATTATTGTAAGTGCTCTTGTAAGTGTATTTTTGGGGTCTGAAATGGACTAATCTAATTTAAATTATTCCTTATGGGAACAAATTCTTTCGGTAACAGCACTCGAACAGCCTTCTGGAACGAATAAAGTATTAAACTCGGGGTATCACTGTACAGTGGACCCCCGAGTTTTGTACGCCCCGGAAATCATACAATTATGTAAGTATAATATTGTAAGTGCTTGTGGAAGTGTATTTTTGGGGGTCTGAAATAGACTAACCTACGTGACATTTTGCCTTAAGGGAGTAAATTCGTTCGGTAATGGCGCTTGAGCAGACTTCAGGAGTGAAGTTTTTACGAAACTCGGGGGTCCACTGTATATATACACTAGCAAACTTATCTAAAACTATAGTGTTGTTGGATAACTAATGGTAATATATTAACAAGTTACTGTATCAGCCTTCTGGATAAATCAGTAATGTTGACACTGAAAAATTCTTTATAGATCTGTATACTACATGGAATAGGCAGAAATGCAACATTTAGGACAATAATTTGATGTTTTACCTGCAAGAAGCTTTTGAAAGGAGTTGAAGATTAAGATATGTTTCACCATTTTAGGTTTTTTCAATTACAAATTAAAGCAAGGGATGCTTCTCCTAATTTAATGTTCGAAGTGTTGCACTCGTGTCTGTTCCGTGACTATAGACATACAAAGAACTTTTCAAATCATTAATGTTAGTGACTTATTCAGATAACTGATTCATTTCTTTATTACATTACTAGTTTTACTAAATTTGTATATAGGTGAATTTTTTCCATTTGGCAAATATTGTAGACTTCTGATTGATTAATGACCTGAGAAAGTTGATGAGATTACTTTTGTTCTTTGAGGAATGTATTTTTTGACTATTTACTACCCTATATTTAGTCTTTACAGTGGACCCCCGAGTTTCGGTCACCTCAAAAATCGAACAATTATATAAGTTTAATATTGTAAGTGCTTTTGTATGTGTATTTTTGGGGGTCTGAAACGGACTAACCTACTTTACATTTTTCCTTAAGGGAACAAATTCGTTTGGTAATGGCACTTGAACAGCCTTCTGGAATGAATTATGACCGAAACTCGGGGGTTCACTGTATTTAATGACAGTTTTATTCTTAATGTATATTTGGGTTAGCTACATACATACATACATGTGGATTTTTGAGTACATATTACACAGCTGTGCAAAGATTACAATATGCACATAATTGTTATAGGCATATGTTGGTGGTAAATTATGCACATTTAACCTAGGTTAACCATGTAAGTCACTGTTATTTATTTCCATTGATGGGTTTTTCATTGTTTGTATCATATTGAGGTACGTACGTATGTGTGCCATCTTTAAATTCACTTAATAATAATCAGGCCTATTTAGTTGGAGTCAGAGTCAGAGTTGGAAGCAATTCTTGGGTTACTGGAGTCGCAGTTAGTTAAAATATATGTACTCCGACTCCTAATAAATTTAAATTGTATGGAATATAAATTAAACAATACAGTGGATCCTCGGTTTTCATCTTTAATCCGTTCAGAAGGTCGGCCGGAAACCGATTTGTTCGAAAACTGAAGTAATATTTCCCATAAGAAATAATGTAAATCCAATTACAGTGGACCCTCGGTTAACGAATACCCCGGAAATCGTACAATTATGTAATTATAATATTTTAAGTGCACGTGGAAGTGTATTTTTGGGGGTCTGAAATAGACTAACCTACGTGACATTATTTCTTAAGGACGTAAATTCGTTCGGTAATGGCACTTGAGCAGGCTTCTGGGATGAAGTTTTTTCGTTAACCGAGGGTCCACTGTAATTTGTTCCAGACACCCAAAAATATTAAATTTTATACCTGGAGTTTACCTGGAGAGAGTTCCGGGGGTCAACGCCCCCGCGGCCCGGTCTGTGACCAGGCCTCATGGTGGATCAGGGCCTGATCAACCAGGCTGTTACTGCTGGCTGCACGCAGTTCAACATACGAACCACAGCCCGGCTGGTCAGGTACCGACTTTAAGTGCCTGTCCAGTGCCTGCTTGAAGACAGAGAATAACTATAGTTTTATGTACAGAAAACAATGAGAAATAAATATAAAGCACTAATAAAATGGATAAATGAACATATAACATCACTTTTACCTTTATTGAAGACTCTTAATGGCGTATGGAAGACGGCGAGGAGGAGAGAGGGAGGAGAGGTTATTGTTTGGAAGGAGAATCCCCCTCCATAAGGACTTCAGGTATCAAAGCCTTATCTGGGGTTACTTCCCTTCTTTGTCTTTTACTGGCACTAGGACCAGCTTGAGTGTCATTGGACCCGTGTCACACAAAAAATCTGTTCCTGGCATCTCTTTAAGATTTGCCTAAAATGGGACAAGGCATTGTCATTGAACATGTTGCTGACATGGCTTGCAAAACTTTGCACCTCACTGCACTTTGCACAGATGTCCTTAATCGCTGAAGAATGTGCATTCTCCCCTCTCTCTTCCTCCTCTGAAACAATTTCCTCAGCTAAGGTCTGTTGCTGTTCCAGATGAAGGTCTTGCAGCTCTTCAGTGGTTAGTTCTTCCCTGTTGTCGTCCACCAACTCTTCCACATCCTGGCCACTCGCCTCCAACCCCATGGACTTTCCCAAAGACACAATAGATTCCAAAACAGGTGTAGGGTCGTTGTCAGCCTCAAACCCTTCAAAATCCTTCTGGAGAACACATTCTGGCCACAATTTTCTCCAAGAAGAGTTAATCCTCCTGAAAGTCAGTCCCTACCAAGCCTTATCTATAAGGCTTATGAAATTGAGGATATTGAAGTGAATTCTCTAGAACTCTCTTAGGGTCAATTCAATGTCTGAGGTCACTTCAAAGCACCTTTGAAACATTGTTTTGGTGTAGAGTTTCTTGAAGTTTGAAATGACCTGATGGTCCATGGGCTGGATGAGAGGAGTGGTATTAGGGGGCACGAACTTCACTGTGATGAAACTAAACTCCCCTAACAATTGATCTTCCAAGTCTGAAGGATGAGCAGGAGCATTGTCCATTACCAGGAGGCACTTGAGTGGCAATTTATTTTCCAGGAGGTATTGACCCACTCAATGAAAATTTGCCTTGTGACCCATGCCTTATTGGTAGCCTTCCATATCACACACAATTTACTCTTGATGATGATGTTTTTCTTGAACACTGGGATTTTCAGAGTGATACACAGAACAAAAGAGTTAGCCTATCCTTCATAGGCTTGTGTCCTGGCAGTGCCTTTTTCTCCTGTGTGATGTAGGTCCTCTTTGGCATTTTTTTCCAAAAGAGGCCTGTTTCATCACAATTGAAGATTTGTTGGGGGAGGAATCCTTCAGCTTCTATGTACTCCTTGAATTCATCAACGAATTCTTTGGCCCCACGTTTGTCCAAACTTGGAGCCTCGCCATGCCTTACCACACTGTGTATGCCACTTTGCTTCTTGAATCTGTCGAACCAGCGTTTGCTGGCCTTAAATTCACTAACAGCAGCACTCATTCCAGGCATTTTCTTTACGAGATCCGCATACAACTGCCTTGCCTCCACAACACTATCTCCCGCTAACTGTTTTTGGTTGATCCACACCAACAACAACTTCTCAACATCTTCGATTGTTTGCGATCTCTGTTTCGTTAGCACTTTTACCCCTTTTGCAACATCAGCTTCCTTGATTTCTTTTTTCTTTGCCAGGATGGAACTGATCGTTGATTTGGACTTTCCATACATCCTGGCGAGCTCGGCCACACGTACGCTACTTTCGTATTTTTCTACGAGTTCTTTCCTGAATTCTATTGTGTTTCTCACCTTCGTTATCAAAGGGCTGGCACTCGGAACTTTCTTTGGCCTCATGTTGGCTTATTTAGCAGTCACAAGCACAAAAAACAATGGATTATTACGAAATGTTTCAGATGAACGCGCTGATTAATGTTCACTGAACGAGTAACAAAGGCAGACTGAGTCATGAATGTATGAGCTGCCGCGTCCTGCGGGCAGCCGGACGCATCTGGTACTGACAATTTCCGACCGGATGTACAAAAACGGGGAAAATTTTACCAAAAAAACTGTTCGAAAACTTAATTGTACGATAACCGGACCTGACAAAAACTGGGGTTCCATTGTATTTTAATCTGGAAAAGGAAAGGTTATGTACCTAATTGACTTTATTTCTTTTAAAATGTTTATTTATTTAGGTAGTATTACAAAAATATACATTTGTAATAAACTGAGACTGTTCGGGATACTAATAAAATCTCTCAGATTTCATATATTTATTATATTATATTATTAATATAAAAACAATCTCTATAACATATAATCTGTGTAAAATCATATATATCTTTATACACATTTTATAACAATTTAAAACGTAGTGAAATTGCACAAGTAAAACAATCATAAAAATTCAGTGCAGTATCAGACGTCGCTGCCATTATCGTGTCACACAGGACACGACACTCATTCTCTTCCCGTGTCCTCAGACACCCTTGTCTCTGTGTTACACAACACTCCTTCGCTTGTGTCACACGACACCACCTCTGTGCCACGTGCACGCCCCCTGTGTCACGACTCCGTCTCTAAAAAACCTTGTCACCCGACACCAGCACAAAATCACACGACCATTCCACTTGTGTCGTGCCACCAGATGTCACTACACCAAAATGGAGGAACATTGCAAACAATGTGGTAGCAGAGATAACACCAGGAGGCAGCTCAGATGAAAATTCACACATGCATGAACTTTTAAATCTCTGCACCAAGTTCACCTTAAACCAGCAAATAGTAGAGCCCACAAGATTAGAGAATACGCTGGACCTCATCTTCACCAACAATGATGATCTGATACGTAATGTCATCATATCAAAAACAGTATACTCGGATCACAACATAATAGAAGTCCAGACATGCATACGGGGAACCCCAGATCAACAAAATGTGATCAGCTGCGAGGGAACTTTATCCAAATTCAACTTCAATAACAAAAACATAAGGTGGGACCAAGTAAACCAAGTCCTAAATGATATAAACTAGGAAGACTGCCTAAGCATCACGGATCCTAACCTATGTCTAGAACAAATTAACTCTGTGGTACTTGAGGTTTGCTGAAGGCAAATTCCCTTAAGGAAAAGGAGGAGAAGATGCAAACTAGAAAGAGAGAGGCGCTCCCTATACAGGCGAAGGCAAAGAATAACGGAGCAGCTACAGGAGGCCAATATATCTGAAATACGTAGGGAGACACTAGTCAGAGAAATAGCAAACATCGAATTAAAACTAAAGGAATCTTACAGGAATCAAGAGACGCGGGAAGAACTAAAAGCCATAAATGAAATTGAAAGAAACCCAAAGTATTTCTTTTCCTATGCAAAATCAAAGTCGAGAACAACAACCAGTATTGGGCCCCTACTTAAACGGGATGGGTCCTACACAGATGACAGCAAGGAAATGAGTGAGTTACTTAACTCCCAGTATGACTCAGTTTTTAGCGAGCCACTAACCAGACTGAAAATCGAAAACCTAAATGAATTTTTTATGAGAGTGCCACAGAACTTGACAGACGCATGCCTTTCTGACATCACCACGACTCCAAATGACTTCGAAAAGGCAATAAATGACATGCCCATGCACTCCGCTCCAGGCCCAGACTCATGGAACTCTGTGTTCATCAAGAACTGCAAGAAGCCCCTATCACATGCTTTTAACATCCTATGGAGAGGGAGCATGGACACTGGGATCGTCCCGCAGCTACTAACAACAACAGACATAGCCCCACTTCACAAAGGGGGCAGTAAAGCAATAGCAAAGAACTACAGACCAATTGCGCTAACGTCCCATATCATAAAAATCTTTGAAAGGGTTCTAAGAAGCAAGATCGCCACCCATCTAGATACCCATCAATTGCACAACCCAGGACAGCATGGGTTTAGAGCAGGCTGCTCCTGTCTATCCCAACTACTGGACCACTACAACAAGGTCCTGGATGCTCTAGAAGATAAACAGAATGCAGATGTTATATACACAGATTTTGCAAAAGCCTTTGACAAGTGTGACCATGGTGTAATAGCACACAAAATGATTGATAAAGGAATAACAGGAAAAGTTGGTAGATGGATCTATAATTTCCTAACATGTAGAACACAAAGAGTAGTAGTCAACAGAGTAAAGTCTGAGGCAGCTACTGTGAAAAGCTCTGTTCCACAAGGCACAGTACTTGCTCCCATCCTATTCCTCATCCTCATATCGGAAATTGAAAGGGATATAAGCCACAGTGCTGTGTCTTCCTTTGCAGATGACACCCGAATCTGTATGACAGTGTCCACTGTTGAAGACACTGCAAGACTCCAAGTAAACATAAACCAAATCTTTGAATGGGCTGCAGAAAACAATATGAAGTTCAATGATGAGAAATTTCAATTACTCAGATACGGAAAACGTGAAGAAATTAAAATCTCATCGGAGTACAAAACTAATTCCAACCACACAATAGAGCAAAAAACTAATGTCAAAGACCTGGGAGTGATCATGTCAGAGGATCTCACCTTCAAGGACCATAACAAAGTAGCAATTGCATCTGCTCGAAAAATGACAGGATGGATTATGAGAACCTTCAAAACCAGGGATGCCAAGCCCATGTTGACACTTTACAGATCGCTTGTTCTATCTAGGCTGGAATATTGCTGCACACTAACTGCACCTTTCAAGGCGGGTGAAATTGCTGACCTTGAAAATGTGCAGAGAACCTTCACGGCACGCATAAGTGCGATAAACCACCTCAACTACTGGGAACGCTTGAAGTTCCTAAACCTGTACTCTCTAGAACGCAGGCGGGAGAGATACATAATTATACAGTCATCCCTTGGTTTTCGTGTTTAATCCGTTCCTGAGGGATGCACTAAAACTGAAACACATGAAAACTGGAGCCATTTTCCCTATAAGAAATAATGGAAATTCAATTAATCCGTTTCAGACACCCAGGAGTATTAACAAAAATAATTTTTAGAGATTAAATATAGATTTACATACAGAAAAGAATAACAAATAAATATAAGCACTAATAACATGTATAAATGAACATTTAACATCACACTTACTTTTATTGGCGACTCTTGTTGGTGTATGGAAGATGGAGAGGAGAGAGGGAGGCGAGTTTATTGTTGGGAGGCAGGACAAAATGCTTCAATTTGACACTAATATCAGCTCTACGGCTTATTTATCTATCACAATTCATCTAATATGACATAATAAACAATATAAATAACATAAAAACGTGATATACACTCTCGAATGAATAAAATATGTGTCTCATTACGAATGTGGTGGCGGGCATACTCGGTCCAGCTATGAAAACATCTTCCTATTCTTTCCTCCTTCAGACGCATTAGTATAAGAGAAAACGGAGTTTGTAATGCTAACTGCATTAGATCACTTATTTCCAGTCGCTTCAAGGTGAACAGGAATCATTCCTGTCCAGGCTGGCTGGTAACAACAACAACATCAGCTGCAACAACAACAACTGGTTTGTTGACAAAACTACCGAAACTTCTACACTCTCATTCTCTCTCGTTTATTCATTTAATCTTGTTTACTCACCTCTCACTCTACATTAAGACTGCCTCTTACCACCACTGCCTTTCATCACCACTGCCTCAACCAACAAACAAGCACCACTGCGTCTCACCACCATTGCCTCTCACCACCACTGCCTCTCACCACCATTGCCTCTCATCACCACTGGCTCTCACCACTGCTTCTCATCACCACTGCCTCTCACCACCTCTGCCTCTCACCACCACTGCCTCTCACCACCACTGCCTCTCACCACCACTGCCTCTCACCACCACTGCCTCTCACCACCACTGCCTCTCACCACCAATGCCTCTCACCACTTTGCTACAATTTCTTTCTTTAATTCTATGGTGTTCCTCACTTTCTTTACCAAAGGACTGACACTAGGAGCTATCTTTGGGCCCGTGGTGGCTTATTTAGCAGTCACACACAATAATCAAGGGCCAAAAACAATGGATTGTTAAGAAATGTTTTGTATGAACTCGCAGGATACTGTTCACTCAACCAGAAACAATGCTACACTGCCTGAGAATGTGCGTGGGAGGCGGGCTTGCGGGCTTTGTATGTGCGCTGGGCACTGGACAGGGTTGCGGACCAAGCACGAAAATGGAGGGAATCACACGAAAACAGAGGTCAAATTTCCCTGAAAAAACTGCACGAAAACTGTAATACACGAAAACAGAGATACACGAAAACGGAGGATGACTGTATACACATGGAAAATTCTCGAGGGTTTAGTATCAAACTTGCACACAAAAATCACTCCCTACGAAAGCAAAAGACTCGGCAAGCGATGTAACATCCCCCCCAATGAAGAGCAGGGGTGCCACTAGCACGTTGAGGGACAACACAATAAGTGTCAGGGGCCCAAGATTGTTCAACTGCCTCCCAGCATACATCAGGGATATTACCAACAAACCCCTGGCTGTCTTCAAGCAGGCACTGGACAGGCACCTAAAGTCGGTACCTGACCAGCCAGGCTGTGGTTCGTACGTTGGACTGCGTGCAGCCAGCAGTAACAGCCTGGTTGATCAGGCTCTGGTCCAACAGGAGGCCTGGTCACAGACCGGGGCGCAGGGGCGTTGACCCCTTGAATTCTCTCCAGGTAAACTCCAGGTAAACATTGTGAACACAACCTCTGGGTACAACATCACAATAGTATACTGTCTACACCTTGTCATGATACACCTTCTCCACCGTGTCCTCAGACACCCTTATCTTTGTCTTATGGCACGCCTACGGGGTTCCACGACATCCGTTTCTGTACCATAAAAGACACCTTCACTGTCACACGACACCACCTTTGTGCCACATGGCACACCCCCTGTTTCATGAACAAACTCAGTGACAAATTCACCCCGGGTAAACACAAACTGTACTTTTCATGTACAACTCTCAGGTACAACAATTTCTTTAGGTACATATTTCAGGTATAACAGTCTGTCACTGCCGTCTCTATCACAGGACAAGTACACTCTCCAAAGTGCAGGTACACTCTCCAAGTGCAGGGGAGAGTCTAGGTACACTCTCCAAGTGCAGGGGAGAGTCTAGTACACTCTCCAGTAGTGTATATGGGAGAGACAGGTTAGCACTCTCCCTGGGAGAGTCTGGTTGACACTCTCCAGTGGTGTATATGGGTTGATACACTCCATGGGAGAGTCTGGTTGACACTGTCGGTCCAGCTGGCTCGTCAGTCAAACATCACGTTTGACTACCTAACAACCCTTGTTAGATAGGGGGCCGTAACAGGTGGTCTGTTGCATTTTACCTTTTTTTGTTTTTACTTTAAATTCTTTTCAGTAATATCAAAGGATGTACAGTGGTCCCTCGACTTTCGGTCATAATCCGTTCCAGGAAGTAGACCTTAACTCGAATTGTTCGAAAGTCGAAACCTTATTTCCCATAAGAAATAATGTAAATACAGTACAATTAATCCGTTCCAGACACCCAAAAATATTCACAAAAAATTAATTTTGTGAAGATTAACTATAGTTTTACATTAACAAAAAATTATAAATACATATATAAAGTAATAAATTTATAATTAAACATTTAAAATAACATTTACTTACCTTTATTGATGAGAGTTGCTGGCATCTGGAAGATAGGGAGGAGGACAGGGGAGGGGTTAGTGTTTGGAAGGGGAATCCCCCTCCATAAGGACTTCAGGTAACAAGTCCCCCTCTGGGGTTACTTCCCTTCTTTGTCTTTTAATCCCACAAAGTGGGCGAAATCGACGATGCGTAAATGTCATGGATACCGCTAACTTCGTGAAAGCATAATTCCGTTAGTTTTTGATCAAATTTCATAATTTTTGTGGCGTTATGATCGGAAAAAGATTCTCTATCATTTCATAAGAAATTTTTCATTTTGTTTTTTTGAAATTTGTGTACCCTGAGAACGAGTTTCAGAGAGACCCCTTGGACCCCCAAAGGGTTAAAATCACTAAGAGTGTGTTATTAGTCTTGATGCCATATTAACCCTTAAACTGTCCAAACGTAGATATACGTTCGCGTGCGTTTTTTTCAAATGCTTTTAACCTTGCCACAATAAGCCTGAGTTGCCTAGAGATTAGAGAATGGGTCTTTGCACTCATTGTGTGCAGTATTACAACATGTGGGAATGACAAACAAAATGCACTCTTCATTTTAAAGAAAAAGAACAATTTATTTTTTTCTCAAAATATTCAGTCAGCTACGCACGTGAACGTATATCTACGTTTGGACAGTTTAAGGGTTAATAATGATAATAATAACACAATAGTAATCACTGATGCACATTAAAAATTATAATAATAGCACAATAATAATCACTCTGAGCCGTATAAAACGTTAATATAGACAGTTGGCTTAATCCATTTATGATATTTTTTCAAAATTATATAATAAATACACTACGTAACATATAAACATATAAATTAACATAAATATGAGATGTTTTTCCAGTCGGCTTCACGGAGTGAACAGAATTCATTCACGTCCAGGCTGGTAACAGCAAGAGCAGCAACAACTGGTTTGTTTACAAAACTCGCGAACCTTCTAAACACTCATTCTCTCTCGTTTATTCATTTAATCTGTATACTCACCTCTCTCTCTACATTAAGACTGCCTCTACCACTGCCTGCCTCTACCGCTGCCTGCCTCTACCCTGCCTTTCCTCTACCCCTGCCTTTCCTCTACCCCTGCCTTTCCTCTACCCCTGCCTTTCCTCTACCCCTGCCTGCTTCTACCCCTGCCTGCCTCTACCCCTGCCTGCCTCTCCTCTACCACTGCCTGCATCTACCACTGCCTGCCTTTACCACTGCCTCTCTCTACCACTGCCTCTCTCTACCACTGCCTCTCTCTACCACTGCCTGCCTCTACCACTGCCTGCCTCTACCACTGCCTGCCTCTACCACTGCCTGCCTCTACCACTGCCTGCCTCTACCACTGCCTGCCTCTACCACTGCCTGCCTCTACCACTGCCTGCCTCTACCACTGCCTGCCTCTACCACTGCCTTTCTCTACCACTGCCTTTCTCTACCACTGCCTCTCTCTCTACCACTGCCTGCCTCTACCACTGCCTGCCTCTACCACTGCCTGCCTCTACCACTGCCTGCCTCTACCACTGCCTGCCTCTACCACTGCCTGCCTCTACCACTGCCTGCCTCTACCACTGCCTGCCTCTACCACTGCCTGCCTCTACCACTGCCTGCCTCTACCACTGCCTGCCTCTACCACTGCCTGCCTCTACCACTGCCTGCCTCAACCACTGCCTCTACCACTTAATGAACAAGCTCCAAACACAATTAAATTGTGAAATGTTTGGAAGAGCACACTGGGTAATGTTCACTGGAGGATAAACAAAGCTAGACTGACTCATGAGCCAGCACGGGCAGCACCTGGGTGAACAGGTCTGGTACGCACTTGTTTGAAACGCGGGACGTGTTCGATTGCCAGGACAAAATTTGTTGAAAAAGTGTTCAAATTCCGATTTGTTTGATTGCCGAGGTGTTCGAAAATTGGGGTTCCACTGTATTATGAAATGTATCGTATTAACACGTTGGGTGACGGTCACTCGCTGATAAACAATGCCAGATTGACTGTGAATGGTGTGTGGGGCTGCTCGGGCTGCTCATACACGTGTGGGACGAATGACTATAACCGAACTAAATGACGATCACCGAGCCAATATTTTGACGGAAAACTGTTACGATTACCGAATATTACAAACTCCGATGACTACGAAAACCGGGGATCCACTGTACAGCTATCTTCGAATGTTCTAAATACATACAGCTGTCTGTAAATTTTCTTAATACGGCTATCTGTGAATAATAATAATAGTTTATTTAGACATGGTACAATGATACATAGGTAGACATGATACAATGATACATAAGTATAAATGAGATGTACATGCCAAAAGCCCCTAATATGCTGTGCATTGCGGGCATTCTTAAGAATAATTAATAGTAAACTACATGGTAAAAAATTATGGTTGATAATTTATAAAATAAGTATAATTGTGTATCTAAGTTGTAAAATTTGAATATAAGTTGAACATAATAATTTATTAATTGTAGCAATGCAACTAATTGAGTGAGATAACAATTTAAAACAATTAGTTGCATTGCAGTTACAGTTTACATGGTCATTATAATGTAAATGTTATAGAAACAGTTAGCTTAGTATGTATCATTCATAACAGGTTTTTACATTTAAGTGATTAATCATGTTTTTACATTTAAGTGATTATTCTACTTTGTTGGGAATGTTTGATATTGTGCATTTAGGTTTGGGTGAGAAGGTGGTTTTTTAGCATCGTTTTGAATTGGGGTACAGGCAGGGTTTCTTTGGCAATGACAGGTAATGAATTCCAAATTTTCGTGCCTTTTATATGCATTGAGTTTTTACATAGTGTTAGATGGACATGGGGAACATCGAGGAGTGATCTGTGTCTAGTGTTATGGTCATGTGTCCTGTTAAAATTGGTAAGAAGTTTGAGTGGTGGGTTAATATTTGCATAGTTTTTTCTATGTATGTAATAGGCACAGTAAAAAGTATGGATGTCTTGTATGGTGAGTAAGTTTAGGTTTTTGAATATTGGTGGAGTATGTTGTCTGGAGTGTGAATTTGTTATCATTCTAACTATGTTCTAAATACAGCTAATACAGCTATCTGTGAATGTTTTAAATACAGCTGTCTTTATTTGTTTGCAATTCCAGTTACAAAGCCTGTTGAAAGGTTGAGCTACAGTTCCTGCCCCCACAACTTTTCTACCTAGCTGTATTGCAGTAAGTTGAACTCCAGTTTCTGGGCTCATTGCTTTATTTCAGTTAAGCTCCAGCTCTTGGGACTTATTTATTAGGCATATATACAACGATTCCCACCAGACTACAACTCTAGTATCCTTAGAACTCACTCCCACACTCTTAGAACTCACTCCCACACCCCATCAACTCCCACACTCCTACAACTCACCCTACAACACCCATTACCCTACAGCCCACTTCTTCACCCATTCAACCCACTCTTACAACACCTGCTCCCCTACAGCTCACCCCTACAACACCTGCTCCCTTACAGCTCACCCCTACAACACCTGCTCCCCTACAGCTCACCCCTACAACACCTGCTTCCCTACAACTCACCCATACAACACCTGCTCCTCTTCAACTCACCCCTACAACATCTGCTTTCCCTACAACTCACCCCTACAACACCCACTCCCCTACAACACCCACTCCCCTACAACACCCACTCCCCTACAACACCCACTCCCCTACAACACCCACTCCCCTACAACACCCACTCCCTACAACACCCACTCCTACAACACCACTCCCCTACAACACCCTCCCTACAACACCCACTCCTACAACACCACTCCTCCTACAAACACCCCTCAACACACTCCCCACAACACCCACTCCCTCAACACCCTCCCACAACACCACTCCCTACAACACCCATCCCCTACAACACCTCCTACAACACCCACTCCTCAACACCCACTCCCTACAACACCACTCCCCTCACACATCCTACACCTCCCTACAACACCCACTCCTACAACACCCACTCCTACAACACCACTCCTCAACACCCACTCCTACACCACTCCTACAACACCACTCCCTACAACACCCTCCCCTAACACCACTCCCCTACAACACCCACTCCCCTACAACACCCACTCCCCTACAACACAAACTCCCCTACAACACTCCTCTACAACACTTTACTACAACACCACTCCTCTACAACACTCCCTTATAAATGAATGGTTCAGAAAACTGACAAGTTGATAATTAGAATGAACACTGATTATTGAGAATGCACAGGTACAGTCCATCAGCTGAAAATAGGGATTTAGGTCGTCTTATGTTGTCAGTCCATCAATCTTGAACAGAATACCAAGTTCAAGATTGATGGACTGACAACATCGACTCAAGGTTGAGGGACTGACCGCCTCAAACTCCTCCTGTTCTTCACGATTCTCCTTTGTATGGACTGATGAAGCCACTGTGTGGCGAAAAGTTTCCTCAATAAAGATACCCAAGTGTTGCATATGTGTCTAATTTATCAACACTCCCTTACAATACTCTCCTACAACACTCACTACCCTACAACTCACTCTCAATACCATACAACTCACTCTGCAACTCCCACTCTCCTACAACTTGTTCCCAGTCCTTTACAACCCACTCTTAACACTCACAGCTTATCTGAGTGAGCTGAGCTCTTGGCGTAGAACTACGGCTTGGACCCTGGCTTCAAAGCCGTAGAACTACAGGATGGACCCTCAGAGGGTTAACAGTTCTTCAAAACATTGCCTCCATCTTCTCAGCACCTCCAGTTCTCCATATAATAATTCACATCTGTTTTTAACTGTCAGATCCATTCATTTTCTAGGCTTTTGCAATTTATTGATGTCACTCTAAAACATTTTCATATTCTCGGTTAAATTTGTTGAAAATGCCTCTCCAACTCCCTCATTTGCTTCCCTTTTACATTCTCTTACCTCTCACTTAACTTCTCTTTTTCTCTCCATATACTCCTCTCTCCTTATACAGTGGTCCCTCGGTTTTCGCCGAAAATTCATTCCAGAATGCTGCTCAAGTGCCATTACCGAACAAATTTACTTCCTTAAGAAATAATGTCACGTAGGTTAGTCTATTTCAGACCCCCAAAAATACACTTGCAACAGCACTTACGAAAATACACTTACATAAATGTTCGAGTTTGGAGATGCATGAAAACCGAGGGACCACTGTATCACTTCTGCTTTGTAAAAACCTCTCATATGCTAACTTCTCTCATTCCACTCTCTCTACCTCATCATTCCATTAATTGCTCCTCTTCTTTCCTGCACCCACCCTCCTATATCCACAAACTTCTGTTGTGCATACTCTAACAATGCATTTTTTATTGTACCCCATCCCTCTTCTACCTTCTCTTTGTCTATTCTCTCACTAGCCCATCTTTCTACCAATAGTTATGTAGTATATCTTAACCTGACTGCCTTCTCCTTTAGTGTATAATCTATCACTAATCCGGCAATCAGTTATCCGGTTCCATCAGTAATCCGGCACTAATTTCGGCTAGCATAATTTAAAATTTCATCATTATACTGACTCAAATCATTATTCTGACTCAAATTTCATCATTATACTGACTCAGAAATTGTGCAGATGGTTGTATATCCACAGCAGCAAGCCAGTGTAGGAGAAAGCAATGGTGAAAATGAGGAAGATGTAGCATAAAGTCTCTCTATTGATAGGTTAATTAAGTGTATTCTAACCTAACCACTTTGTAATCCGGCAAACTCACTAATCCGGCACACTACAGGTCCCAATGATGCCGGATTAGTGATGGCCGACCTGTATCTGCAAAGTTTGGACAGATTAATGAGTGGGAATGGTTAGATGAGTTAAATCTACTTAGCATAGGCCAGTAGGCCTACTGAGATGCTTTTCTAGTATTTCTCATATAAGAATTAAAATACTGGTTTACCATAGTTGTAGATGAGTGGAATATGTTATTGTGGGCAAAAATTCACCATCATGTCCAGGAGATTTACTGCCATTCTATTCTATTCTTGTGTTTTTTCATTATAGGGAGCACAGCACAGTATATGAATTTCAACTCTTCAGACATATTACAAATAAATAAGTTGACCCCTTACTTTTTGCTATCAAAACTGATCTTTAAACTCCCAGCCTCTATTCTAGTGTTTATGTAAAGTTCTACTGTAGTAATTTTTTCTTTGTGAAGTATAAATAAGATGTTTGGCAGATTTTGAATGAACAATTTAAAGGACAAATGAAGGGGTGGGTTAGTAATGCCACTTGTCTTTTAAATTCACATGTTGAGGTTCTCCCATAATTGTAACTGATGGAAAATCTGATTTAACAGATTGTGTTTATTGGCTCTGGATATTCTCTGTCCACAGATTTTTGCCCATTAAATCCAAAACCTTTTAAATTAGGGTTTGTTAAATCAAGGTTTTACTTAAATGTAACCCTGTTTTTGTATATACAGTGGACCCCCGAGTTTCGTAACAACTTCACTCCTGAAGTCTGCTCAAGTGCCATTACCGAACGAATTTACTCCCTTAAGGAAAAATGTCACGTAGGTCAGTCTATTTCAGACCCCCAAAAATACTTTTCCACAAGCACTTACAATATTATACTTACATAAATGTACGATTTCCGGGGTTTACGAAACTCGGGGTCCACTGTACAGTGAACCCCCGGTTTTCGTACTGTTCCAAACTCGAACAATTATGTAAGTGTATTTTTGTAAGTGCTTTTGTAAGTGTATTTTTGGGGGTCTAAAAGGACTAATCTAATTTACATTATTCCGTATAGGAACAAATTCGTCTGGTAACGGCACATGAACAGCATTCTGAAATGAATTAATTACAAAAACCGGGGGTCCACTGTGTTCATAATGCTATTTTACACATACAGTCATACCTCGGTTACAAGCATAAATACCATACGAAAATAGACTGCAAAGTCGCTGTTTTAAACCAAAAACACGGTCAGAGTTTTTTTTCCTCATTATGCACTGTGTGGTGCAGAATTTTTTTTATACTGCACACACTGACCGCACAGACTCATTCTATCACATCTAGGCCTAACAGCCTGTTTCTGCTTGATTTGAGGGCGCTAGAATTTAGACGTACTAGTATGTCAATAACCCCAGGGCGTAAGCCGTACTGGTACGACCAAAACCCTGAAAGGGTTAATAGACCTTGAGAATTCTAGAATATGATTTGTGAGAACTCGTGTACTATTTAAAGTTTGAGTCATGGAATCATAAATATGAAATACACCTTACATCAAATAAATTATGGGGTATGACTTTTTGAAGCTGACCTGTGGACTCAGTGTTTATTATTGAATGAAAATAAATTATATGATTTTCCTTTTTATCCACAGTTGACCTGTTGCACCAGTTTGGATTACCTCATCATTGTGCTGATTCACCTATTGTATCTTAAGTCTGCTGCTGCTGCTGTTTGTTTTTTTCTGACATACAGTCTCTTGTGACCTGCTGTGAAAGATTCTTTTGGATGTTACTGATTTTTTTCTAAATAGATAAATTTTAATATAAATATGGGTAGGAAGCCATATCCATGTTCAGTGTGTGGAGTAGAATATAAAAAAAAGCTTGATTTAAGAAAACACATGAAACTTCATACAGGAGAGAGACCATTTCAATGTCCAGAGTGCCCAAGAGACTTTAAATCTAACTCCAAGTTTATAATACACATGAGAGTTCATACTGGAGAGAAACCATTTTATTGTCATGAGTGTCAAAAAGAGTTTAAAAGAAAACCAGACATTAGACACATGAGACTTCATACAGGAGAAAAACCATTTCAATGTCCAGAATGTTTAAAAAATTTTGCAGAAAAATCAACTTTAGTAAAACATATGAAGCTTCATAGAGGAGAGAAACCTCACAAGTGTACATTGTGCCTGAAAGACTTTGCTGAAAAAAATAAATTAATAATACATATGAGAGTTCATACTCAAGAGAAACCTTATAAGTGTTCAGTATGTCTGAAAGGGTTTTCAGAAAACTCTACATTGAAAAAACATATGAGGATTCACACAGGTGAAAGACCATATCAGTGTACAGAGTGCCCAAAAGACTTTGCAGAGAAGCCTAAATTAACCATACACATGAGAGTTCATACAGGAGAGAAACCTTTTCGGTGTTCAGTGTGTCTAAAAGACTTTCAAACTAAATCAAATCTAATAAAACACATTAAGAGTACATGCCAGAGAGAAGCCTATGAAGGAGAATCATGCCAGGGAGAAACTTTACAGGCTGAACCATTCCAAGCTGAAACATTCCAAGCTGAAACATTCCAAGCTGAACCATTACAGGACGAAACATTACAGGAAGAAACATTACAGGAAGAAACATTACAGGAAGAAACATTCCAGGAAGAAACATTCCAGGCAAAAACATTCCAGGGAGAATCATTAAAGGAACAAAAATTCCAGAGAGAAACATTGAAGAATGAAACAGGCCAGAGTGAAACTATAATGGTGTATTGTGTCTAAAACATTTTGCTGACTACTTGTCAGAGAATTAATATAACCCAGGTGCAAGCTGGAATGCCTTCAACATCAGTCTTGAGCTTTTCCCTCAAGGCTTACTCAGCATCACATGGCTGATAGGAATCACTCCTTATATTCAGTGGACCCAAAATCACCTTTCCCAAAATTCAACAGTAATTTTTCAATCTGCCTTTGTAGCAGGTCGTTTTGGGTGTCACTGAGTCTATATAAGATGGCTAGGACATGCCCTGTTGTTTTGACTGCTGGTAAGGGCCACATTAACTGCTGCCTTATATATATGGGTTGTTTCCCTGCATTGGATTGGTTGCCCTTCAGGTCACCATGTGTCAGGGCTGAAGGATATTTGGGAATCGTGTGTTAAACATTCACGTCACAGGACACGGGCATCCTGCTCGTATTAGTCTTAGCTTGGTCTCATTTGTCCTAATTATAATGGTGATGTCCTTTGACTATGGTCAAATTATTTTAACTATGTATTTTAGTCAGGTCTGGAAATTCTCTGGGGTTACGTTTCAGGAGGTCCCTGTGAGTCCAAAAACAGTGATTACCACTAAATTTTGCCTATATAATCAGTTTTGTTTTAGATTAGAGCTCAGCTTATTTTCCAGAGACCAGATATCTAGCCTCATTAATTTTGATACTTCTTAATAATGTCCAGAAAGAAAAGATTCAAGTGTGGGGGAAATTCAATAAGTACTTTTGAATAATATCCCGTGGTTGGTTTTTAATTTTTTGATGTGTGATAATCCCAAGCAAAATAGGGATTCCCTATATGAATTATGTGAATATGATACATTTTTAAGGATATAACAATACAAAATGGGCATTGCAAGTTTGGAATGAAACATTTTGAGGCTTGACTGTATATATATGTGTGTCTGTGTATTACTCTCGGGTCTCATGAAGCAGGCAGCCGGGACAGTGATAATCTGCTACTCCCAGTCAGTCCAGTATGTCTATCACTTCTCTCTTCTGTTAAGTACAACATATCCTACCCGTGGTCTACACTTCATATGTAAACTAAATTTGCTGTTACTCTTTCTTTCATCATCAAGCCTTACATGTCCAAGTTTATTGACAGTGTGAAGGATGCCTCTGAAGTTCAGTAAAACTTCAAGCATTAAGAAGTTCCTCCACTAGGGTAAACCTCAGTGCTTAATTGAATTCACTATGGTTGTCTTTCCTATTTCTTCCTCTATAATTCTTCTGTCACTAATTAAAATAATCATGCATATTTGTACATCACTACACAAGTGAAATGAAAACAGTTCAACAATATTTACAGACAAATGCTTAAAGCATAGTCCTCCCATCAATCACTAATTAATATATAATAATCAATGGTATCCTAACTCTAATATAAGATAAGAATAATGGAATAGAGTAGTAATGAAATCTGTGGCTTATGGTTAATTCACAAAATACTGTAATTTTGTTTTAGTGTACCTGTTTCTTCCTGTTAGCACTTACTTGAGAAGGACTAAGTGTCTCACATGAACATATAGACCAATTCTTCTGCACAGTGCAAACACTTCACTGCAAGCTTTAGATTAGACAAGTCCAGTCTAAGTTTTAGGCTGAAGGTGAAATACTCTTGGCTGCTTGCAGCAGAATGGACATGTTCTGTGAGGTCCTTTGCAGTTCAGATCTTACAGGTGTGTTTGATGGCAAATGCCTTGCTATATGAATTGATCTGAAGTATGCTTGACTGTACCACACTTCCCTGGGTTGCCAGTTTACCAGCCTCATTAAGGACACTGGACTGCACAGCTGCCAGCCTCAGCATGGGGGTAAATCAGGTGAATAAAATATATTTAGGCTGTGTACTCGTGTCACATTATTTCATGATATATTCACACTAAACTAGAAATTGTAAAAAACTTTGATTCTCATACTAATTTTTAAATTGGAAACTAGAGCTCAAAGTCTTGGCAGTTTCTAGATATCTTAAGGGCCAATAAGCAGTCTTAAGAAGATTTAAGGGCTAATAAATTGTCTGGAAAAGTTTCCTTTTCTGGAACACAATGAATTAATTTTCTAACTTAATACCAATGGCAAACATTTGCATTTTATCTTTGAGTAAGCTTTTTCCCATAGAAACATCAATCCTGATGGTAAAGGTAACAGTTCTCTTTTGCCCTTGATACTCATAGGAAAACCACACCCATTTCCATGTTAGAGGCATCCATACTGAGAATGAACTCTTGCTCTTCTTTGGGTAGTAGAAGCACTGGCTCCTTGGTAATCTAATCCTTCAGATTCCTGAAGCTATTGCTCAGTTCTCTTCCCGCTGGAGATGGTTAGAGTTTAGCTTCTACACACACTGACAGTCTCTCTCACCTCACCTTTTGGTTGGATCCCAAGTCATCTGTTCTTAAGCTGTCCTACATTGTCCAAGGTGTTCATATTCAGGAAATGCATGATTGGTCAGGCAATTTTCATCAGAAGTTTCAATGCCTCGGTAAAAGCACATAGTTTCTCAATTTATTAGTGAATGAATGAGAATATCTTCTAGAAAGTAGCAATCTCTCTTTACTCCTGTGAGGAGCTGATAGATTGCTGGAGAGTTTACCAGCCCAAACTTAAAATGCAGTGAACTGAAGCAGTTTTTAACCAGTTGTGAAGGAAATGTACTGATGCCAACTTCTGCCAGTAGCTGTAGAATACTGGCATCTGGGTTACAGTGGCTCTCCAAACACAGTGGGACTGTTAAGTGTTCAGAATTCGAAACATATCCTTTGCTGGGTTATCATGTTCTCATTTCAGTCTGACATGGGAGAATTAGACAGATCAATAATAATAATGGTAGTTATTTGTTGTGTTTTCATAGTAACATCAATACTGAGGGTATGGTGAGTTTTTTTAAGTCTAGATGGGATCACTTTCTCTTTTATCATCTTAATATTGTGTTTGATCAAAGTGCAACAGGAAGCATTAGACATTATTCATCCACTTGGGCTCATTGGTCCTCCAATGGTCTATTGTAGATATTTACCTACCATCAGGTTTCGTAGTTGCTGACAAAAAAGGAAGAACCAAGAGATGCACCTGCACCTCCATATCACTGATATATACTTTATCAGAGCCACCTTTCTACATACATAGTGTAGACATGCTGATTTCATAGTCACTTGGTTTTTTTTTTTTTTTGCTACATCATGTACCCACCCTGCCTTGGTGGGATTTTTTTATTGAGGTAAACAAATTATATAACCCTCCTCTTTGTAGGAATAGTTTATTCGTGTCATTGGCAGCAGTAGTTACATTGTCCCCCACTGTAATTTTGCAATCTGTTTCTCAGAGCAGATTATTTGGATTATTAGTTTAATACAATTTGTTTCTCTGGGAATAACTATTATATGTAGTAACATCATAATTTTAATCGCCAGTACTGTGTATTAAACTAGAATGAGTATTATGATGAAGTAATAATTTAAAATACATAGTTTTATTATGGTTGCACAGTAATAGTTATTGAGGGTAGAAATAGTGGTGACATTAAGTGCCTGAGTATGAGTGTTGATACGAGTCATAAGAAGCAGGTTACAGTGAATATATTACACATTGATATTCAAACCTGGTTGATGTACATCATCTTCAAGAGGTGTGTTTTTTATACAATATTTTTAAATCTGTTGGCAGATGTACAGCTTGTGAATTCTTCTGTTAGGATGTTTCATATTTTGTCTTTTTATTTGTATTGAGTTTGTACTCAGGTTAAGTCATACTTTGTTGCAGCTTTCCAAGAAGAGTTTTAACTCTGAGTTAATATTAGTATTGACCTTCCTGTATATGCAGTATGCACAGTAGGATATGTTAAGTACATTTCAAGTTTTTTCTAATGGTAATATGGGTTGTCTTGATCCTTATTGTTCAGAGTAGTCTTTTGTTGAGTTCTGATAGATTTTAGATAATGTAAATCCCCAATCACTTATACAATAAGTCAGTTAAGGGTAGATTAGTGAGTAGTACAGAGTGAGTAATGTTGTGTGACATACTGTACATAGTATCATACAGTATACACTCCTAATACAGCCCTACTTAACATAATATTCTGTATGACATACATAGTATCATGCAGTATACCTTCTCCTAATGCAGTGCTACATAACATAATGTTCTGTATGACATACATAGTATCATGCAGTATATCTTCTAATACAGCCCTACATAACATAATATTCTGTATGACATACATAGTATCATGCAGTATACTGTCTCGTAAGGCAATCCTTCATAAAACAATTTTAGGTGAACTCTGTTGAATTTTTTTTTTTATATATATACAGTGGACCCCTGAGTAACAAACAAAATTCATTCCAGAAGCCTGCTCAAGTGCCATTACCGAACGAATTTACTCCCTTAAGAAATAGTGTCAAGTAGTTAGTCCATTTCAGACCCCCAAAAATACACTTACAAAAGCACTTACAATATTATACTTACATAATTGTACGATTTCTGGGGTGTTCGTAACTGTAGAAAGTTTTTGATATTTTACTCTTAAAATCTGAAAAGTTGGGCAAAATTTGAGTAGTAACTAACATTCATTTTTTACAATTTGCTCACTAAGCTTTAAATTCCCACCATCCCTAAGCCTCCCTCAAATTTAAGCTACATGAGGTCCTCTAAATGGTATTTTTCTTGCCTAAACTAATGTTTATCAGAATTTCCTTAACTTTTAACCCTTAAACTGTCCACACGTAGATCTACGTTGATGTGCGTAGTGCTCCGAACATAGATCTACTTTTTATTTTAAATGCTTTCAACCTTGCCATGATAAGCCTGAGTTGCCTAGACATTAGAGAATGGGTCTGTGCACTCAGATTCCCAAAAAAATGCGCTCTTCATTTTAAACAAAAAGAACAATTTATTTTTTTCTCAAAATATTCAGAGCGCTACGCACGTCAACATAGATGTGTGTGTGGACAGTTTAAATGCCTAATTTATATAAAATACCTATAAACATAAAGGAGGGGTCTGGGATAGTGACAGTTTGGAGGAACTAATCTAAACTAGTATCTGAACACCTCTGCAAAGACAGTGATTATGTATGAGTGAGGTGAAAGTGTTGAATGATGATGAAAGTATTTTCTTTTTGGGGATTTTCTTTCTTTTTGGGTCACCCTGCCTTGGTGGGAGACGGCCAACTTGTTGAAAAAAAAAAACTATAAACATTTGAAGAGAATATTCTTTGTGCTATATCATACCTTATATACTTATTTATCCTCTTTTTCATAAAATATGTATTATTACCAAACCTCTTTCTATGCATAGCTCAATTAAAGGCTCCCCATTTTCATTTACCCCTGGCACCCCAAATTTTCTAATCCTTCCTTAGCTCTAACTCTATTAGAAACCGCTGACCTAATCCCATTTATTTCTTCCCACTGAAACTCTCCTACCCCTCTTCAGCTTTGTTTCACTTCTAGCTAGGACATCCAGCTTCATTTCATTCATAACATCCACAATCATCTCTTTCTTATCATTCGCACAACATCCACGGACATTCAAACATCCCACTTTGATGGTTTTCTTCTTTTTCTTTTTAGTAATCTATACGGGACAAGGGGTTACTAGCCCATTGCTCGCAGAATTTTAGTTAACTTTTACAACACGTATAGCTTACAGAGGTAAGATTCTCATTCCACTTCCCCATGGATATGAAAGGAAAAACAATACGAACTAGAACTATTAAGATAAAATTAAAGAGAACTCAGATGAGTGTGTACACATAAACGTGTGCATGCATGTGTAGTGTGACCTAAGTGTAAGTAGAAGTAGCAAGATGTACCTGAAATCTTGCATGTTTATGAGACAAAAAAGACCCCCAGCAATCCTACCATCATGTAAAACAAATACAGGCTTCTGTTTTACACTCACTTGGTAGGACGGTAGTACCTCCCTGAGTGGTTACTGTCTACCAACCTACTACTATAAATTAGAATTCTTCTTCTTTTCTTTCAACACATCGGCCGTTTCCCACCGAAGCAGGGTGGCCCAAAAGAAAAAACGAAAGTTTCTCCTTTTACATTTAGTAATATATACAGGAGAAGGGGTTACTAGCCCCTTGCACCCGGCATTTTAGTCGCCTCTTACGACACGCATGGCTTACGGAGGAAGAATTCTGTTCCACTTCCCCATGGAGATAAGAGGAAATAAGAACAAGAACTAGTAAGAAAATAGAAGAAAACCCAGAGGGGTGTGTGTATATACATATGTTTGTACATGAATGTGTAGTGTGACCTAAGTGTAAGTAGAAGTAACAAGACATACCTGAAATCTTGCATGTTTATGAGACAGAAAAAAGACACCAGCAATCCTACCATCATGTAAAACAAATACAGGCTTCCGTTTTACACTCACTTGGTAGGACGGTAGTACCTCCCTGAGTGGTTACTGTCTACCAACCTACTACTATAAATTAGAATTATCGTGAATAAATAAAATTATCAAAGCTTATTGCTTGGGTAGCGGTTATTCTGTTAGTGGGTTGGATTTGTGAAGGACTTGCCTAGTATTGGTCAACAGGCCTACTGCAGTGTTCCTCCTTTGTTATGTTGTACCCAACACTGCCCAGTATGGCTGCGTCAAAACTCTCCACACACTTCAGTATCAACAAACAATGACAGCTAAAATGTAGAATAAGATAAACTATTATTTTTTATGAAGTGGTAAATTTGAAGATCTGTGGAATGTAACTCTTTTTCCTAGATGTTCACCTTAAATGACACTAATTTGCATGAAGCTCCAATTTTCAGGAAAAATCTCCTATGTTATGAGAGGGTTTACTGCATTTTAGAAGCTTTCTTAGATATGTGTATTGAATTTTTATTTGTTGTCGAGGTGGTGAGCCAAGAATTTTCCCTCGTCTCTATGTGTCTTATTATTTATGTGTACTCTGTTGTATATTTTAAGTTCTATTCCCAAACATTGTGTAGTAGGTTTTATCAATATTGTGTGTAAGTTTGTTGGTTTTTCATTTATGAAAAGATTTTATCAAGCTCTTCATTTACTGTAATGTTGAGGTCAGCCAGATCTGGATTTAGGACAAAAGTAGTGTCAACCACAAATAGTCTCATCCATAAATAGATGCATTTGGTAGGGTTACTGCTCTAAAGGAGAAATATTAATGGGCCTAGAATGCTGCATTGTGACACCCTGCTGGTGATGTGGAAGAATTAATGTTATGTATGGTCATATGTTGAATAACTAGGAGGGTATATAAATCTGGGGTGGAAAGAAGTAGCAATAGGAGCATCCCATGAATTGTTGGAGGGAAGTGGGTAAAGGATGTTTGACCTGGTAGGGGCTTAAACATCCAACAGGTTTATGTGAGTGAATTAGAGTGGAGTGAGTGGAGGCAAATGGTTCTTACATCTTGATGTGCTGTTGGAGTGTGAGCAAGATTACATTTATGAATGAATTTGGAAAATTGGTTAGCCAGACCCGAGTCCTAGAGGTGGGAAGTACTGTGCCTGCACTCTAATAGAGGGGTGAGGATGTTGCAGTTCAGAGGGCCATGGGAATTGTAATGTCAGCATGCTTCTGGGAAGACAGTGATTGAATGAATGCTAGTGAATGTGTTTCCTCTGTTTTGGGTTAACCAACCTTTGGTGGAAACCAATCGACGTGTTAATGGAGAAATATTGGTGTCATTATGGCAGGACTTTATGAAGGAGTGTGCATGGACTTTTAATTTATGTTGTTCTGTTTTAAGCAGTAGATCAGTAAAGAAATATTCGTTATTTTCTAGAATGGTGATACTGAATTGAATATTTTTATTATTGCATCATTAGTGATTCTTTTGTCCTGAAACCAAACTGATAAGGGTTAAGAACTTTGTTTAATTATGAATGTATATTTTTGCACTTGCGTTAGTTTTAAAAATACAGTATTTTAAATAATAATTGTAAGTTAGAAATTGGCCTGCCATTATTAATTTCTGTCAAGTTTCTGCTTTTTTATAGACCTGTTTAACTCTTGTTCATGTGTTGGTTTCTGTAGATTTATCGAACATTACTGCAGTGGTGAAAAGACAGTTACTGAGAGGAACTTTGAGACATTTTGCCTGTGGCCAGGCTTCTTCAGTCAATGTACTGTGATGTATATCAGTAAATTTGTACAAGAGTAGTTGGGCGAGTGGCTGGGTCGGTGAGGTCACTGTGTGGGGTGAATTGTGAGATGGGAGAATTGCAGGAGGCCTACATGTAGGTCCTTCCCATGACCTTTTTTATGTAAGATGAGTTGGGCTACAGGTGTGGCTAAACTGAAAGCTCCTTGCACATCCTTGTGTTAACTAAAGAAGCTTGTCCACTGGCAAAAACCTCTCAGTAAGGTTCCTCATTTCTGTCTTTTTCACCACTTGTTGGCTTTGCTCCACTTGTCTGCAGTACTGTAATGGTGGGTAATAGTACGAGTGCAGGATTCTTATATGCGAGTGATGCTTTATTAAGTTTGCTTCCTGCCTTGTTTTTAGCCAGTTTATTACTGATGTTACCTCTTTTGCAATAGTTGGTGACAGGTATAGAGAGCTTAATTATATATGGGTTAATATTTGGCTTCTGCTTAGGTGTTTGGCACTTTTTTGGGCTATATTTGATCATAGTCAAGATTAAATGATTTAGCTTACAGTATTTACTTATTCACTGGTTGGGAGGGGAAGTTTAATAGGTTTAGGTTGAATATTTCTTTGGTTTTGGTTTGCATGATAACATGATTCAAAGGAGTCTCCCTGGTCTTATTTTTATACATATATCCTGCTGTAATTGAGTTTGCATTTTTCTGTTAGCTTGACGAGTTTTTGTCTGTATTTAAGAGATTAGACCCACTCTGTGCTTTTTTCATAGTTATGAATTTTGTCAATGGATATAAGGGTGCTGTAAATTAGCAGTGTTCTTTTAAGTCTCGTGTTATTAAGCATGTTCATGTTTAGTGCATTTTGTGTTTATGAATTTCATGTCATTAGTAATTGTAGTTCTACCTCTGTTTTGATCAGGTCTGCAGTGATGTATGACTATATACCCAGTAAGTTTTAAATCTCACTTGTGTCTTATTTAAGCTAGGTTTCTGTAAGTGAAAGTTAAGTTTCTGTTTAGCAACTCTACTAGTATACTGATAATGTCATAACACTTAGTGATCTGGTATTGTAACTGCATACTGATATGTTTGTGTTACTAAGGACACTTTGTTTTTGTATGATTTTTCTGTATAATATTTGCAGTCTTGATCTGCAATAAATTGTTTAGAGCAGTGATGATTGAGGAGGTTCAGCCCAGGATCAATATTAACATTCACCCACTACAATATAAACAGTAAGAAAATTGTAATTAGGAAGAATTTGAGTTTTTTAATGCTATGAGTATGTACAATTTAGCTTTCAGAATATTTATATATATATATATATATTGTGTCTACTGAACTTGTTTAAATGTAAAAGCACTCTAGGCTTCTAATAAATGCAATAATAAAAATTAATTTTAGCAATTGTATTTAAAAATATAATAATCTTATATATAAGATGAGAAGTATTGTCTTTCTATAAAACATTATGATACCTCTACAGATTACTCACCAGTTATACAAAAACGCTTTTCACCAAGTTTAAGCTAGGGCTAAATTTACATAATTATTAAAAATCAAAATATAATTGAATAGTTACCTAGGAAAGTTGGACATTGATTCCTATGTAACAGATAAGCTAGAAATATGTTAAGAAACATTAATTAGGTACTATAGAGGGCAAAAAACCTTGCCCCAACCCTGTTCTACACAAAAAGTTTACTTAGAATGTGAAAAGGCACTATTAAAGCTATATTATGTTTTAATATTTTGTCATCTTCCCCTTAACTTTGATGACTTCCTGTATGTGCCTGGGCTGGCACGGATGAGGTGTCTTACCTCTTTAGGTCTTTTGTCTTGTGCCATGCACTTTCTGTTGAATATACGTCTGGGCTATTTCCAGGCTAGTCAAGCATATTAATATTGTTACCACTGACTGATCCATTTTTTAACTATTTTGGATGTGTGACAAGGTGCTTTGTGAATGTCAAATTTTAATTTCAGATAACCCTCTACTACCTCAGTATACTGCTTCCCATTCATTGTTTTGTTTATAGAAAGGAAGAACAGGCCTATCCATCCCTTCTCATCACTAAAAGAACCCCAGTTCATACCATAGTACAAGTGTTTAACACTTTTCTCCATACACTTTGGGTTACACCTCTTGCTCCCACGGGCAATGAACTCTGTCTGGTGTACCTTGAATGCACAATAGTTGGATTTCACTAAAAATTACCTTTCTCCACTGCTCAAGACAGCTGCACACTGTGAAGGTGGAGGTCTCTCTGTAGCCTGTGGCATACAGTCATCTCCAACACATCTTTAAACAGATTTGAGTAGATTTACGGGCAAGAATCATGGTGGTGGGCAGATTCTGTTACCTTTGGAAGTGACGCTTTATAGTTGGCTCAGATCACCCTTTTCACTTTGCTATTTCCTTCGTGACAAACTTGTCTTCCTTCATGGCCATCACTTGAGCCCTCTCCTCCTCAGAAAGGTAGCTCCCGCTCTGGGAGACTGTCTTACCAATGCATGATAGGAGCAACGTATGGCTTGCAATTGGTGTCAGGCAGGGGTGCAGGCAGGCAGGTGGTTTATAAGATTAAACCGCTGGCTTCCAAAAATAACAAAATAGCATAATGCGGTTAGGAAAAATCCACAATAAGTCACGAACAATGACTGCCACTGCTGCACGTGTACTAAGAATGCTACAGGTTGCTTTACTCGACTGCCAGACTTACGAAATGTAAGTGTAGCCAAGCTGGACATGGGGCACTGTACATCTATCCAATACTTTGCACTCAGTGTTGCATCCTTTTCTTAACATTTGTTGTGGTGGCCAGTGCCACTTGGATACCCACAGCACTTGGGTTTCAAGTTGTTAACCTCATATAGTTGCATCATCCCACCACTCGATTTCTCTTTGTGAATGATAGCTTTTCGGCCAATTCCTAATCTGCCCTGTGCCAGGGAGGCTTTGATGATATTAGTTGTATTTGATCATGCTGCTATTCTGTCTGTTTTTGCAGATCTTGCATTGCATTTGTTCCATTGTGATCGGACTTCTTATTGAAAGAAGAATCCTTGTACTGTTTTCTTTAAGGTAGTTTATCAGCAATTTAAGATCTGTTGGTCTAAAAAAAAGTTGTTTGGTTTTGTGGGGGCTCACAGGAACGTAACCTTATTTTTCTCATAAGTTCTTCAGTTTGTCTAAACACGGTTTTAACTACCACGGCGTTTTCAGGAACGTAGCTTCCGTGTTAAACGATGGTCTACTGTACTATTCTTTTATTGTTTTTATGGTTATATTCTCTGTTTCTTTGTCTCATTTGATAAAATGGAAGATATATACAGTGGAATCTTGGTTTTCATTTTTAATGGGTTTCAGAGAGTCGGACAAAAACCAGATTCGATGAAAATTAAAGTAATACAGTGGACCTTCCATTTTCGTTTATCTCTTTATCGCCATTTCAGTTTTCCCTGACTTTTTTCATGGAAATATTGGCTCCGTTTTCGCCAATTGGCTCAGTTTTCGTCGATGGTATGGAACATGTCCAGTGCCAAGCGTGCATACAAAGCCCGCAAGCCTGCCTCCCACCCACATTCTCAGGCAGTGTAGCATTGTTTCTGGTTGAGTGAACATTATCCTGCAAGTTTATACAAAGCATTTCTTAACAATCCATTGTTTTTGGCCCTTGATTATTGTGTGTGACCGCTAAATAAGCCACCATGGGCCCAAAGAAAGCTCCTAGTGCCAGTCCTTTGGTAAAAAAAATAATGAACTTCATAGAATTAAAGAAAGAAATCGTAGCAAAGTATCAAAGTGGAGTCGATAATGGCTATAGTGCCAGCAAGCGATAAAGTATAGCATTAACAGTGTAGCGATAGAAAAATGACGACACGAAACTTAACTCCTCCATTGTTATTTGAGGTATATAGGGGCACTGAGACCAATGCTGCCCTCTGCCACCATCTCCTCCAAGGTAAGTGTAAATATTTCTTATTTATAAAGTGTAAATATTTCTTATTTATAAATTAAAATGTAAATATTTCTTAGTGGTGGTGGCCTGCTGCTGCCAGGCCCAACACCACCACTATATGTATGGCTTATGGTCAGTGGCTCTTATAAACCTAACAGCAATAACACACTACAACCAGTCCTCACATTCGTAATGGCATATTTTATTCATTCTAGAGTATATATCATGTTTCTATATTATTAATATTGTTTATTATGTCATATTAGATGAATTGTGATAGATAAATAAGCCGTAGAGCTGATATTAGTGTCATATTGAAGCATTTTGCCCTGCCTCCAAACAATAAACTCGCCTGCCTCTCTCCTCCTCTCCGTCTTCCATACACCAAGAGTCGCCAATACATAAAGGTAAGTGTGATGTTAAATGTTCATTTATACATGTTATTAGTGCTTTATATTTATTTGTTATTCTTTTCTGTATGTAAATCTATATTTAATCTCTAAAAAATGATTTTTTGTTAATACTCCTGGGTGTCTGAAACGGATTAATTGAATTTACATTATTTCTTATGGGGAAAATGGTTTCAGTTTTCGCTGATTTCCATTTTCGCCGGTCTCTCTGGTTTAGTTTAATATCTTTATTATGCACCCCATACCCATCCTGTGGGCGGTAGTCAAAAGATTACAGACGTACATAATGGGTCCAGGGACTGGGCCTCAAAGTTTTGATAGCTGAGCAAGTTACAAAGGTAATGAACTCAGGTAGATTTAGTCACAATCATGACAAGTTACAAAGGTATTTACAGATTATAGAGGTATATAATGGGTCCAGAGACTGGGCCTTAAAGTTTTGATAGCTGAACAAGGTACACTCAAACTTCTCCTTACTAATTTTAACAGGACACATGACCATAACACTAGACACAGATCACTCCTCGATGTTCCCCGTGTCCACCTAACACTATGTAAAAACTCAATGCACATAAAAGGCACGAAAATTTGGAATTCATTACCTGTCATTGCCAAAGAAACCCTACCTGTACCCCAATTCAAAACGATGCTAAGAAACCACCTTCTCACCCAAAGATAATTGCTCCATATCAACCATTCCCAGCAAAGTAGAATAATCACTTAACGTAAAACCTGACTTTAAAGTCAATGTAATGTATGAATGAATGAATGTAAAACCTGTTATGAATAATACTGACTTAGCTAATTATTCCCACAACACTTATATTATAATGACCACGTAAACTAACTGCAATGCAATTAATTGTTTTAAATTGTTATCTCACTCAATTAGTTGCATTGCTGCAATAAATTGCTACAATTAATTGATATGTTCAACTTATATTCAAACTTTAAAACTTAGATATGCAACTTTACTTATTTTATAAATTATCAACCATAACTTTTTATTATTTTAGTATTGTTATTGCTTTAATTTGTTTAATCTGATTTAATTAATTTTATAATGAAGACAAAAGTACAAAACTATGTTCAAATTTCATAGCTTAAATACTCACCTTTACTCATTGTATACTATCTACAAAAATTCTTACAATCTAGTTTTAAGTTAATTTTAAGTCTGCCCAAAATGCCCTGCATGTACACCTCATGTAATCTCAATAACCAAATGTAATTCTTTGTATCATGTCCAAATAAAAATTATTATTATTATTATTATTATAAAGGTAATGAACTCACAAGTTTCAAATGTAATGAATCATGTAAGTAAATTTACTTACTTACTTTTATACATGGTTGCAATCATAAACAAATTATAAAGCAATGAGCAATTTACTAGTCTACACCCGGTTACAACTGTAATGAGTTATTGGTGCAAATGGTCTCTCTGGAACGGATTAAACACGAAAACATAGGGTCCACTGTATTTCCCATAAGAAATACAGTGGTCCCTCGTGTTTCGGTCATAATCCATTCCAGGAGCTAGACCTTAACACGAATTACTCGAAACCTTATTTCCCATAAGAAATAATGTAAATACAATTAATCCGTTTCAGACACCCAAAAATATTCACAAAAAATTAATTTTGTAAAGATTAACTATACTTTTACATACACAAACTAACATTATTAACACAAAATACTAATAAATACATAAATAATAAATACAGTAGACCCTCATTTAGCACGGTAGTTACAGTCCTGAAAACATCGTGTTAGGTAAAATCGTGTTAGATAATTAGAAGAACTTATGGGAAAAATAGGGTTATGTTCCTGGGAGTCCCCAAAAAGCCAAACAAGTTTTTTTTAGACCAACAGATCTTGCAAAAAATTGAAGGCAAATATGTAATTGTAGTTCATTGTCGTGATATATTACTGCTTAAGACTACAAATGCAATAGAAATAATAGTATTTCTTACCTTAAATTGTGGGTAATGATGTAATGATTGTAAAGAGAGTGTAGAGTTATGCTGTGGCCCTACTGGGCTGAGGTGGATGGTAGAGGTTCTGGTACTGAAGTCGATGGTTGTACTAGAGTGTCTAACTTTAAGTCATTCAGTCAGTCAAGTCATTCAGTAAGTCAGCAGTATTCAGTAAGTCAGGCGAGTGATTCAGTAAGTCAGGCGAGTGATTCAGTAAGTCAGCAGTGATTCAGTAAGTCAGGCGAGTGATTCAGTAAGTCAGGCGAGTGATTCAGTAAGTCAGGCGAGTGATTCAGTAAGTCAGGCGAGTGATTCAGTAAGTCAGGCGAGTGATTCAGTAAGTCAGTCGAGTGATTCAGTAAGTCAGTCGAGTGATTCAGTAAGTCAGTCGAGTGATTCAGTAAGTCAGTCGAGTGATTCAGTAAGTCAGTCGAGTGATTCAGTAAGTCAGTCGAGTGATTCAGTAAGTCAGTCGAGTGATTCAGTAAGTCAGTCGAGTGATTCAGTAAGTCAGTCGAGTGATTCAGTAAGTCAGTCGAGTGATTCAGCCAAGTCAGTGGAGTCATTCAGCCAAGTCAGTGGAGTCATTCAGCCAAGTCAGTGGAGTCATTCAGCCAAGTCAGTGGAGTCATTCAGCCAAGTCAGTGAGTCATTCAGCCAAGTCAGTGAGTCATTCAGTCAAATCAGTGAGTCATTCAGTCAAATCAGTAAGTCAGTCAGTCAGACTTATGTTTACCTCTTTTTTATGTGTACAAAGATTTATCAAAATGCAATGAAAATGAGAAAATGTATGTAAATAAACACAGCGAGCTTCCTGATTATTGTCGTCCTGCACGCGTATGAATCAAACTGAACGCTGGGAGGGATGCGTGGGTGGGTGAGGGTGGCTGGGGATAGCAGTAGGACTTCCCCATTGTCTCAATGGTTTAACCCACCACAGGCGACCGCATACTCAAAATTTTTTCCCCTCCAGCGAATCGTGTAATATAAGGTTTACGTCGTGTTAGATAAAAATGTGCCGCAATTCTTCAATCATGTAATACCCAAAACGCAGCAACAAAGTCGTGCTAAATGAGGGTTTACTGTAATATAATAATAAATAGCATTTACTTACCTTTATTGAAGAAAGTTGCTGGCATCTGGAAGATAGGGAGGAGGACAGGGGGAGGGGTTAGTGTTTGGAAGGGAAATCCCCTTCCATAAGGACTTCAGGTAACAAGTCCTTATCTGGGGTTATTTCCCTTCTTTTTCCTTTAATGCCACTAGGACCAGCTTGAGAGTCACTGGACCCCTGCCTCGATAAATAACTGTCAAGAGTGCTCTGTTTCTGGTGCCTCTTTAACATTTTCCTGAAGTGCAACATGGCTCTGTCACTGAACTGGTTGCAGAGATGCTTATTTCAGCTTGCTCAGGGTGAAATTGGTCAACAAAACTTTGCACATCGTTCCACTTGGAACAAATTTCCTTAATCCATGAAGAAGGCACCTCACCCTGTCCATCCTCCTCTGAATCAATTTCCTTAAATGTCATCTGATGCTGTTCCTGATGAAGCTCTTTCAGCTCTTCAGTGGTTAGGTCTACCCTGTGCTCCTCCACCAACTCTTCCACATCCTCACCACTCGCCTCCAACCCCAGGGACTTGCCTAATTCCACAATAGAGTCCACAACAGGCACAGGGTCGTCAGGGTCAGGGTCAGCCCCAAATCCTTCAAAATCCCTCTTTTCAATACAATCCAGCCACAGTGGTCTCCAAGCAGAGTTCGAATTCCTGGAAGTCACTCCCTGCCAAGCCTTACCTATAAGGCCTATGCAATGGACGATATTGAAGTGATCTTCAGAACTCTCTTAGGGTCAACTCAGTGTCCGAGGTCACTTGAAAGCACTTTTCAAACAGTGCTTTGGTGTACAGTTTTTTGAAGTTACAAATGACCTGCTGGTCCATGGGCTGGATGAGAGGAGTGGTGTTAGGAGGCAAGAACTTCACTGTGATGAAACTTAACTCATCAGACAAATAGTCTTTCAAGTTGTGAGGATGACCAGGAGCATTGTCCAGTAGCAGGAGGCACTTGAGTCCCAATTTCTTTTCCAGGAGGTATTTCTTCACACTAGGGCGAAACACTTCCAGTGAATCATTCCACGAAAATGTCCTTAGTGACCCATGCCTTGGTGTTAGCTTTCCAATACACACACAAATTATTCTTGTTAACATTGTGTTTCTTGAAGGCTTTGGGATTTTCTGAGTGATACACCAGTAAAGGCTTCACTTTCAAATCACCACTGGCATTAGCACACAACATTAGAGTTAGCCTGTCTTTCATAGGCTTGTGTCCTGGCAGTGCCTTTTCCTCCCGAGTAATGAAGGTCCTATTTGGCATTTTCTTCCAATACAGGCCTGTTTCATCACAATTAAACACTTGTTGGGGTTCGAATTTTTCAGTGTCTACGAACCCCTTGAATTCCTGCACAAATTTTTCAGCTGCACGTTTGTCTGAGCTGGCTGCCTCACCATGCCTCACAACACTGTGTATGCCACTATGTTTCTTAAATCTCTCAAACCAGCCTTTGCTGGCTTTAAAATCACTCACATCACCACTGGTTGCAGGCATTGTCTTGACAAGATCTGCATGCAACTGCCTTGCCTTTTCACAAATTATCGCCGTGGAAATACTATCACCCGCTATCTGTTTTTCATTGATCCACACCCCCAACAACTTCTCAACCTCATCCACTGTTTTCGATCTATTTTTCGTTAACATATCTACACCTTTTGCAACATTAGCTTCCTTGATTTCTTTTCTCTTTGCCAGGATAGAGGTGATAGTAGATGTGTTTTTGTTGTACATCCTGGCAAGCTCACTCACACGTAAGCCACTCATATTTTTCTACAATCTCCTTCACTTCGATGGTGTTCCTCACTTTCTTTACCACAGGGGTGCCACTAGGAAGCTTCTTTGGACCCATGGTGACTTATTTCACAGTGACAATCACTAAACCAGCAATAAACAGAATAAATTTATTGTGAATGTTTGAAAGAGCGCCCTTTGTAATGTTCTCTCAATGGTAAACAACGCTTGGCTGGCGTCCTGCGCGGCGAGGCGGACAGGTCTGGTACGGACCGATATACGAGGGAAACATTGACCGAAAAAAACGCTCGAAACAGGAAATCACCGATATTTGGAATCACCGAAACACGAAGACCACTGTATTGTAAATCCAATTACAGTGGACCCCGAGTTACAAGCATAATTCATTCCAGAAGGCTGCTCAAGTGCCATTACCGAACGAATTTTCTCCCTTAAGAAATAATGTCAAGTAGGTTAGTCCATTTCAGACCCCCAAAAATACATTTACAAAAACACTTACAATATTACACTTATATAATTGTACGATTTCCGAGGTGAACGTAACACGGGGGTCCACTGTAATCCATTCCAGACACCCAAAAGTATTAACAAAAAATACATTTTATAGAGAATGAATACAGTTTTACATACATAAAACAATGATAAATATAAATGACTTATTTTAATGGATAAATTAACATTTAAATCACTGTTACACAATTTTATTGAAGACTTGTTGGCATATGGAAGATGGCAAAGAGGAGGAGAATTTATTGTTTGGAAGGGTAATCCCCTTCCATAAGGACTTCAGGTGTCAAAGCCCTATCCAGGGTTACTTCCCTTCTTTGACTCTTACTTGTACTAAGACCAGCTTGAGAGTCCCTGTACCCCTGTCGCACAAAAAATCTGCCCAGAGAGCTCTGTTTTCTGGCGTCTCTAAGATTTGCCTAAAATGGGACAAGACACTGTCATTGAACATGTTGCAGACACGGCTTGCAACAGTTTCTTTAGGGTGATAATTCTTCGCAAAACTTTGCAACTCACTCCACTTTGCACACGTGTCCTTACTCAGTGAAGAAGGCACACTCTTCCGTCTCTCTTCCTCCTCTGAACCTCTTCAAGGGGGGCTCCTTGCTGTGGTGAAGAGGCTCTTGGTCTGAGGAATTGGACCTTTTGGTCTTCTTCCTCAGACCGAACCTAATTACCCCCCAATCCCCCCTCCCTTTTCCCATTTTCCCCATCCTCCCCTTTTTCCCTTTCCTCCTCTTCCTCCTCATCCCTCTCTTATTTCCTTCCCATTTTTAACCTGGGAGCTTCCCTCCACAGGCATTCTAGTTCCTAGGTAGGGGGAAGGGTATCGTGGTCCATCCCATTCCGTTGAGGTCCTTGGTGGTGGTGTAGTTTGCCGTGGAATCTGGATCGCCTGGGATGTCCCGTCTCCTCTCCGTCTCCCGGGAGTGGCCTTGGGTATCTTTCGGCGACGGGTGTATCTCTGGAGGCCACCTTCGGATTCGGGGTGGTGGCCGAAGGCGGTATGCTTTGTGGCGGATATCCGGCCGCCCTCTCTTTTGTCCGCCGAGGTGGCTCGGTGGATGTGAGGTTGCTATCCAGGATTACTGGTTTACTGGCACGAAGGGTAGGGTATGGCACGGGTTCCATGCAGCATCTGCACTACTTGCGGTGTTGAGGTCTTTTGGCGCGGACGGGATTTACGCCCTTCCTCCTCCTAGGAGCTATTCCTCCACGTTCCCTTTTTTATTCTTTTTATTTTTATTTTCTTTTCTTTTTTTTCTTAAAAATAAAAAGAAAGAAGTAACCTAACCATGGCTGACCCAATCCATGAACCCAATACCCCGGGCCCCTTCTTGATACCGCACCTAGTTCTGACCCTACCTCCTTACTGGACAACTCTTCGAAACTTAATACCCCTGTACCTCTTGCTGGTGCCGCTCGTCACCTGCTTCAGGTACCGGGTTCCGACGCCCTTTTGACATATCTGACCTTCGCTCTTCTCTGACCTTGATTCCGGCTTCTCCTCGACGGTGCGGCATTTTCGAATCACTCGCCCGTCTCCCATCGGACCACCCCGGTCCCACACCCAAACGACCGACCCCTTACATGACGATTCGACTCTTCCTTCTCGTTCATCTCAGAAACGCCTAGCATGTCACGCACTCCCCTTAGATACTTTGTTTCACACTCCTCAAGGACAAAGTTTTTACTCTCAGACCGACTACTCCAACTACCTATCTTTCCGATCATAGTATTGGTAAAGCTCTCCTACGTCATGTAGGCAAAGATATTCTTTCACGCTCTAAAGAGCGGCACTCACATCATCACGGTCCAGAATGCTGGCCAAGCTCGCGATCTTTCCTTCTTACGACCATAGATACTATTCCTATCACTATTGACAAGCATCATTCTCTTAATTCTTGTAGTGGTACTGTCATTTACCCCACACCATTGTCCAACGGAATTTCCAAACATGTGGTGAAGACATTTTAGAGCAACTTGAACTCCAAGAACTCCCTATCCATAAGGTTGACACTTTTACCCTCCCTGCCAATAAGCGAAGACTTTTCCATGCAATATAGCTCGTTTAACGTTTGACTGCCGTGAACTCCCACCTTTGGTCTACATTGCAGGTCAACGTTTACAAGTTCGAAAGGTGACTCCTACACCACAGCAGTGTAGAAACTGCTAGCGTTTTGGTCATCCAGCGAAATATTGCGGGTCCATGGCTGAATGCCCAGTCTGTGGTGCCGACGACCATGCCAGTCCTTCTGTACTTTACCTCCTCTTGCCTTAACTGTCATGAGGCACATCCATCATATTCTCGCCGTTGTCAGGTTTACCTGAATGAGCGGAAATCGTTGCCTCAAAGAGGCAGAAGGCTTCTCATATGCTATGGCCGTCTCTCATCTACGCCTTCAAGGAGACTTCCTGTATTTCCTATTCTCGCATTGCTAAACGTGCCCGCTCTGGGGTCCCA